>PVJH01002963.1:65178-153696 GCA_004026705.1 Nesogale talazaci
TTCCCCCCCCCCCCAGTCCTCATTACTCTGCAATCATTACTGTTTTGTCATATCTTACACTGCCCAACATCTCCCCCTGCCCACTCCTCCCTACGTCCATCCTCCAGATAGGAGACAGTCTGCAGATCCCCATAGCTGGGGAAGCAATACATTTTAACTTACCCTCATATATACATACAAGATAGCTTTAAATAATTTGTGGGAGAATTCTGTTATCTTTTAATTTCTTTTTTTTTCACTAAAATTTTCAAATCCCCTCATGTTTCACGAGGCATGCCAGATTTTAAAGATGAATATCTTCCTGAAGATTTACATCTTGACTAGCAGAAATAATGATTGGAGGAAAAATGAAAATAGTGTGATAAAATGTGAAAGTCTACAGCTTTAACTGATTGAAATAATTTTAGTTTGAATGTATTAACTTCATGTATTTACACATGGAGCTGCCATAAATTGAAGCTCAGATTTTGGAAATATATTAATTGAACCCAAATAAATTCACTTTGAGGACTACTGTGTGTCTGACTCAAGCACTTCTCATACCACCTCATATACATCTGAAATTGAATTATGAATAGAGAAGAACAAGTAGTTAATGCATTTGCATTATGGTGTTTGTGAGAAATATTGAACTACCGGAATAATAAATAAATCTGTCTTGGAAGAAGTACAGCCATCCATCTCCTTAGAAGTAATAATGGCAAGACTTTTCCTGTACTTTGGACTTGCCCTCGAAAATGGGCATCATGCTTAGTAAAGCGGAAGGTAGTGAAAAATAGGAAGACTCCAAAGGAGAGAGGTTGACACCGTAGTTTCAGCAATTGGCTTGACCCCCACAATGGTGAGGATGATACAAGACCAGGCAGTCTGATGTTCTGCTGCACATAAGGTCTCCACGGGTTGGAATTGATTTCATGACACCTAACAACAAGGACTGCAGTGCTATTCGTGGCCCTGCGGGAGAGTTACAGTGAATCACTTTAATGTTTATGCTCTGGGATGTCAATTTCAGATTCTGCGCTGGCACACAATCTAACTCTGAGGCAACTCCTGGGTATGGCCTTTTAAAAATCGTTGAATTTTCAGAGGAGGAAGATGGCAACAATCATCCAAGGCCAAAGATACAGTAAACCTTGCATTTACAGCATGGCCTTTAGAACGACAGTCATTACTGAGGGCCAATTTTCCCCCCATATCTTAGTGCCCGCTGTATTGTTACCATATAGCTCTGTTTCCCTTTCTTTCATGTGGGGTTATATTTGCTATTAGATCCCCCTTGCCTTGCCTCTCTTCCTGTACCCCAGGGAATCACTGCTCCCATTACTATTTGATGGTCTCCCTATCTTGAATTTCATGCATTGAACGATCTTCATTATACAAATGAATATTTGCGGGTCTAACAAGTTTAATGAGGCAAAACTGGGTCCATAATAATAAGAGGAGGAAATATTAAAGAGTTGGAGCATAGTTTTATCTTTTATCAGTGCTGTACTTCATCCTAGATAGCTCTTCCCTCTGATTTGACCCTTCCGTGAGGGACTGTCCACTTATCTTACAGGTGAGGTTTAGATCTCCACTTTATCTACACTTCTTTACATCAACTTGATTGGTTGGTTTTGAACTTCTGATACTTATTCTCACTGACACTTCATGATCACACAGGCTGGTGTGTTTTCTCCATATGGGTTTTGTTGCTTCCCTGCTAGATGGCCGCTTATGCAATTACAAACTTTTAAGACCTTGGATGCTTTATCTTTTGATAGTTGAGTTCCATCAGCTTTCATTTTTTACCACACTTGCTTATGCACCCATTTTATTATGTCATGTCATGTCATGAGGGTATCATACATTGCCACATTATTAGAGCAAACTATTCTTGTACTGAGCTAAGATTTAAGTAGAAATCCAAAGTCTGCTTGCTTCCTTATTGTATTTACAACACACACACATGCACACACACAGATCAACACACCTATCTCTTTACATTTAAATATAGAATCCTAAATTTATAACTGTATATATGGCCATGACTTTTTTGTTCTTTCTTCTTTTTTCTTTTCTCCTGGCCCATTATGACATTCTCCTATCATTCACCTCTCAATTACTCCTCTCCGATACATTTCAATTGGTCAAACACAATCTGCAGAGCTACAACTTACTCTTCATCGATTTCATATCCCTTGCCATTCCCCTGTCCCTGACATTATTGGCTCTTTACTCTCCTCCCCACCCCTCCTTCTCTCCCAATCTCCACCCCCACCCCGAAACTTTTGGTCCCATTATTGCCTCCTTAGGATTGCTCATCTGCCCATCTTACATAGAGAGATACCAAAAGATGTGGGGGGGGGGGAGAGAAAAAAACGGGGAGAGCATACAAGTAGTTTAAGTCTCTGTCATCCTGACCCAGAATTGATGAGTAGTTCTGTTAAATAGCAAGTAGATGCTGTTATAATCAATCGGTCCAATCCCCTTTTCATCCCAGATCCTGTGTACCTAACATCACTTATACCCCGATAGTCTTCAGCATTCATGTTCAAGGGGTGCACCCTCTACAAGACCCCATTGCTCTTCTTGAAGTCAAGGGTGTTGTGGTGTGGTCTAGTGCCTCAGCTCCACCCTGTTACACCTTTAGACTTTCCATGTGGCCTGAATCTCCTCCAACCAGATGAGGTGAGGTGTCAAGCACTGCCCCTGAGTCTACAATCAAGCTTCCTCAGGGACTTGGTGGCTTTGCTCTCATTGCTGCTCTGTTGCACTCCCCTCTAGGTTTGTCCCCGAACTGTGTTCATTGTTCTCCTCTGTAGCGCAGTCTTCTAAGGAGGGGATGTCATGTCTCGAGCTGAGGTTGGCCCTGCAGTCTTCTCCATGATCCCCTTTCTGTTCTCATATTAAATTTTCCCCCTGAGGGGATCATAAGCAAAATCCTCTTCTTGGGTAGATTAGTGCCCCAGTTCCCCATTGCCATCAGTTTTCTTCACCCACGCCTCTGTGGGCTGTAAAGGCATATTGGAAGTGTGTGTGTGTGTGTGTGTGTGTGTGTCTTTCCTCACAGGTACTATGTGCATCTTTTAAATTTTAATTTATTTAATGATGTATGCATCATTGTGTTTGGTCTGGTTCTTGCCAGAATGGTCCTCAGAGAGGTACTATGCAATATGTTCATGTTCGCCTGTGCCCATTCTGTTGTTTAAACTTATATTGACGGCCAATTTTGTCAGGAACTATTTTTTGTTTTCACAACAGGGTCACTGTGTTACTGAAATATACTGCACAGGCGATGCAATCTACATCCTAGATGCACAGGACAGCCCACCCCAGCGTAGAATGATCAGGTGCAGTCTCAATAGTGTTGAGGGTGAGAAATCCTACTTCAGAGATAAGAGTAAGAACTCTGTAAGGCAGCACTTTTCCCTCCACCCTCTCACACCCTTCTCCCCCAGACCAATTATATGTGTAACACAAATAGGCCAAGATGTTTACAGAGCCCTGTCTTGTGTAGGCAACAATCCAGTGCCTTCCTGAGATTGCCAGGCTGTTGAGGCAGGACTCCATATAGGGAGCCAGGGTGGAGAGCCCACGTACGAAACAGAAAATGTGCCTGGAGAGACCCAGCTGTAGCCCTTCCCTCAGGATGTGTGGGTGCAAAGGAACATGACCAACAGTTTGGGATTCTTTCTCTTTCTACTGGAGACAGAACAAACACCCTCTGGTTTGTATCATGCCACTTTATAATTTTAGTCTTCTCCTCACTAGGACTTGGAGCGGAAGCTATAAAAGCTCTTAGTCCATGTAGAAAAATACACATTATGCATTAGAAACCTGCCATTGACCACTCAAGATAAGAATCTAGTCACGTGCCATGTGTGATTGATGCGCACAATTAAAACTCAAAAAATTCCAGGAATCTTAAAAGGAATGCGTTGCATGCCTGTATTTGCAGGTATGTTGTGATCTAATTGCCCAAGAAGCAATTTAAGTTCCTTTCATGTTTAAGATGCCACGGAACTAGAAATATGAAATCTTGTTTGAGGATGGAACCCTAAGAGATATCCTTTTCAGTGCTGCTGCTCTTATTGTGACAAATAAACATTCACTAACTATGTTGTACTGGGTTCTAAGAGATTTACATAAATGGATCACGAGAGACAAACAAAGGAGAGAGAAACTGTGACTTTTATCATTTCTCAGATGAAGAAACTGGGGCATAAAAAGTCCATTTGCCCCGGTAATTAAGTGGTAAACCTATAGCTAGAACCCAGGGAGTACCTGTGTCTAACCATTATCTATGCATCTGGTTATACTTTAATCATTAGACTTGCAAGGGGAGAAAATTTTTCCACATAAGAGGGGGTGATGTCCAACAATGTTGTCTACTTTATTTTCTTTAGTCATTAATAGTTAATGCAACTTTTGTTGTTTTTGTTATCTTCTGGCACTTAATCTGTGGTAGTTATTTAATCTGAAGTCAACTTGTGGAGTCTAACTTGTCAATCAGATCACAGCTGGATGACCTCATTTGAAGGTGCTTAGGAGATACATAGCTTGCTGGAGGGGGTGGGGGACACCCCCCAGCTCCCTCCCTCAGAGGCTCTACTGACAAGACACAAGGGGCTATGCAGATGGCAGCGTGAGCTCTGGAACTGGAGATCCCTGCCAGTGCTGAGATGCTTCCACCATCACTAAATCCACAAGACTTCCCAACCACTGGCCTGTGATCTTCCTGCATCCAGCACCATTGCATGTGGCTCATGAATCTGAAGAGGTATTTATAGATGAGTATTGGACATTTGGGCAAACATTAGACTTATGGACATGATCTGGACTGGGCTGGGATGCTTTCTCAGTATTCAATTCCTCTTGTAAATAAAACTCTTTCCTATACATATATGAGTCTCCCTGGATTTGTTTTTCTAGTCTCCCTGGACAAACACAGGTACCTATTGGCTAATTCTAGAAACACAGCCTTAGGTATGAATCCCTAGGTAGGGCAAAAGATTACAAACATGACAAGAGGTTGGTGGTTCAAACCTCATGAGTGGCATTTTAGAAACATCTTCCAAAAGATCACACAGCCTTGAAAATTTAGGGAGCAGTTACCTTCTGCACACATGGGATTGGCATGAGTTGGAATCATTTTGATGGCAACAACCTACCTTAGGAAGAAAATTTAATATGAGAACAGAAATATATAAGTATAGGTGTTTATCATACTTTCATTTATAATAGGATATAAATGTCATCGTTCTATAGCACCAAGAAGGCACTGAAATGTTAGTTGCTGTCAAGTTGGTTTGGACTCACAGCAATTCTATGCACATATAACTCTATGTACAATGGTAATATGACACATTGTCTGATCCTGCACCCTTTTCACCATCACCACCATGTGCTAGTCCATTGGTGCAGCCGCTGTGTCAATTCACCTAGACTGTCATCTTCTTTTCCATGGCCATTCTGCTTTAATGAGCATGATATTTTTTACCCCAGGAACTGGTCTTTCCTGATAACATGTCCAAAGCAGCACGTGAGACAATCTTGCCATCATTGCTTCTTTCAACGTGGATCTGTTTGTCTTTTTATCAGTCCATGGTCCACTCAATATTCTATGCCACACCATAACACCAGTACTTTCATACTTCTCTGTCTTTCAATTTCCACATGCATATGAGACCATTGGAACTACAGTGGTTTGGGTCAGGCTAACCTCAGTCCTCAAAGTAACATGTGGGTTCTTCAACACTTTAAAACGGTTTTGTGCAGAGTTCCCCCGTGTAATTCATTGTTTGATTTCCTGACTGCTGCATCCATGAACATGGCTGAACCAAGTATGATTAAATCCTTGACAGCTTTAATGTTTTTCTGTATATCACAATGTTACCTATTGGTTCAGTTGTGAGAATTTTTGTAAAAAGTATATTAAAGGATGTACTCATTCTATAGTAAGCATGGTTAAATGAACGAACTTTTCAATGATCCAATTAATGGAGAAAAGTTGTCAAGAATTTAATATTGCTTGAATTCACAATCAATGCTCATGGAATCAGCAACAAAGAAATCAAATAGTCGTGCACCGAGTACATCTTATTCACAAGGCTTCCTCCTTAAAGTGCTGAAGGTCAGGGATGTCACTTTGAGAGGGCTAAATGTGTCATGATATTTTCAATTAGTTACCTCATATACAGATGAAAGCTGGACCTTAAATTAAAGAAGACCAAGGAAGAATCAATGCATTTGAATTATGGTGCTGGGGAAGATTTTTTTTTTTGAGGGGGGAAGAATATTAAAAGTACCTTGGATTGCGAGAAGAACAAACCTGTCTGGGAAGAAGTATCTCCAGAATCCTCTTTCATCCTATGGGCTCAACGCGGGCCCAGGACCAGGTCTTCTTTCATTTTTTTTCCCATAGGAGCCAGCAATGGAGGGCACCCACCAACAGCAGCAAATAGAACATGTACAGTTAAACTGGAATCATTATTATGCTTAAAACACACTAGGTTAATTTTTATGCTTTCTCACATTCGACTCAGTGAATGTTTTCAGATAATCCCCTCATTTAAAATGGACAATGGAAGCCAACATGAGGCCTGATGCCACTGTGGGGTATGGACGGGGCTGCTAACTACAAGGTCAGCAGTTCGACACTATCACCCACTTCATGGACAAAAGATGAGGCTTTTCACCCCCAGCGACTGTCTTGGAAACTCACGGGGCAGTTCCGCTCTGTCCTTGAAGGGTCACTCTGAGTCAGAATTGACTAGAGTCTGGGTTTTATGAAACTCAGGACTAGAACGACATTTCTGGGATGGTGGGTACTGATTTCCTTGTCAAGTTAATGTGAATGAAAATAAAAGAGGTATAAAGTATGCCTCCAACTTAATTCCTATTCGCTCCACTTTTACGGCCCGTCACTTTAAGGAAGCAAGGGTAAACCAGAGAAGAAGGCCCTCGTTTCCAAGGCAGTGTAAGGCTGGAAGGAACTGTCTTAAAGACTGACTGAAACAAGGAAATGTTTGGTTGGATAAAACAGGGGTCAGCACACTGCAGGGTCTGAGTCACGTGGCGGCTCTTTTATTACATATATGTGACTCTGAAATAAAACTGAACATTTGAAAAGGCTGCCCTTCGTGGTGATTTCACTTGCCTGCTAAAATACACTTATGGCCCTCGAATAATTTTAAAATTTTTGTGAGCAACCAGGTTAATTACTCCATCTCAAAAGTTTGCAGCCTCCTGGATAAGCTGCAGGAGAGAATTTGTGTGCCAGAAAGGGAAAAGAAGTCCTTTTACAAACTGGAGCTCCTACCCCCTGAGGTGGAAAAACTGGTTTCTCACCCACCGTTAAGTTTCTTCCCAGAAAGATAGTGTGCCTGCCTATCAACTGTCAAATACTTTGTAATTTGGTAAGCTATCATAAATTATTATTATTATTAATTAATAATTTTAAAGTTTAAGTAAAATAAATGAATGGGTTGGTCATAGAGATAATTCTATGCTCTGTTCAGTCACTGTGCACACATTCTGAAATTACCAAGATTGTTGGTCTGTTCTCCTCTTGGACTCTATGTTCATGGACAGGTTGTTGGAGAGGTGATTAGAATGGGGCAGAAAGGACATTCATGGGTCAAATGATGACGGGAGATTGTGATAGAAAGAAGAGAACAGCAGAATTGATTGCCAGCTTTTAGATTTTCTAAGCAATGTCACTAGGCCTCCCCCCTGACCCCTGCCGTTAGCCTTGATCTTTTCTCTCCTCTATCTGTCGTTTGTACAGAAGAGGGCAAAATCTCTTGGATTTCCTTAACTCTCATTAAGTTTATAATCTTCCCAAAGAAGACATAAAGAAATACAAAGTACCAGAAGAAATATATTTAACTTTTGGGTATGTTAATGTCATGGGTGTGGGGGTCATTCTGGGAGAAGAGAGTCTTAAGTCATTATAAATTTTTAAAAAAACCAACTTAAACTAAAAAAGAGTCTCTGTTTTTGCTTAGAACTATTTATTTTGATTTTTTAAACTGAGACTTGCTTGCTGAACAGATGCAATGCTCCCAATGAATAGTTTGATGAATCAATTTTGAGCCAGTTCCAGTGATAGCTAATTAACGGTACTGGATTTGTCTGTAAAAGATAGGAATATGCTTCTGGGGGTTTGAGTTGAGATATGGTAGTTTCTAAACTATGCCTTTCTTTAATAAAATGGGTCAATACTAAACTAAAGCCTCACTTTTGCAGAGTTTTAAACATGTGCATCAGCGAAAGTGAATTTAACTGAATTTCTTAGAAAAGTTACTACTGTGCAGAAAGGTAGAAATTTCATAATGCAAAAATACTGATCTTGAAATATTAAGACCCTACATTATAGTTCCATGTTCAGGCTCATCGTGCGGCCCCAGAAATTCATGAACTCCAGATCACTTTATTTTTCTCACCTCTTCTCCTCATGTACCTTAGTCTCCTTTGTCAAAAAACTATATAATTGTAGATATGTCTTGTAACCTAAAGAGGTTACAAGTTGGGCTGCTCACTCTAGGACCAATGGTTCAAATTCACCAATCAAGGATGTGACTTTCTGCTCTTGTGAAGATTTACAGCCTTGGGAACCCAAAAGGCAAGTGCTACCTTATGCTTAGGGTTGCTAGTGATAGTTACACAATTTCATGTCCACTTGATAAATAAGAATGAAGGAGTGGAGTCTAACTTGTCAATCTGGTCACGAGGTAACACCCACCGGGAGGATTCTGTAAACACACCCTCTCTGCTTTTGACATTCCAGTTGAAAATCCACATGAAGCCACGCTGATGGCAGCCAGAGTACCGAGGATGCTTCCACCGCCACTGAATCCACAGGACTTTCCCCTCACTGGCCTGTGATATTCCTGTATTCAACATCATCACATGTGCTGCGTGAATCTGAAGAGGAATTCACAGGCTAATATTGGACTTAGGGGCCAATATTGAAGCTATGGACTTGATCTGGACTGGGCTGGGATGTGTTTTCAATATACAGTTGCTCTGGGATATAGAGTTCTTGAGTATCTCTGGATATGCTTCCCTAGTCCAGCCAGATCAACATACTGCTAGAATTGGAATCAACCAGATGACAGTGAGTTTGGTTTTCCATTTTAAAGAGCTCTCATTGTGTGTTGAGTCCATGTTGGACTGCTCACTGTCAGGGTGGTGGTTCAAATCTCTCTGCCTCTCCTCAGTAGAAAGATGATGCTGTCTATTCCTGTAAAGGTTTATAGCCTTGGAAATCATATAGGAAGTCCTATAGAAAGATGATGCTGTCTATTCCTGTAAAGGTTTATAGCCTTGGAAATCATATAGCACTCATATAGGGTGCTATGAAATGAAATCAACCCTCCGGCAGTGTGTTTTTCTGTTGTTTAGTCCTATCTCACGGCCTGTTTGTGCCACTGAGGTATGTCCATCTTGTAGCAGCCCTGAGCAAATAGTAGGTATCCATTATACATCTGTTTAATGAGTAAATAAACAAACTAAAAGATACCATCTGCCGTCCTCTTAAAGAACATTGGAAATGTTACAACAACCAAAGTGAAGGTGAGAAGTACCGAATTCTAAAATGCCAAACAGACTAAAAAGTTAAAGATCACTGGAAGGAAGGTGCCTTCTTTGGACAGTAGAAAAGAAGACAAACGATGGATGTACACTTTTCAGGGAAGATAAAAGACTGTCCAAATCAATGAATGATAATGGAATGCTGAATTTAAGGCTCTTTCTGTGAATATTTGTATGTCATTGTGGTACTTATATAATCGTTTGTTAATTTGAGAAGATTAGGAGTGAAGGGGTGGAGTTTGGCCTGTCAATCAAGATGCAATCAAGGAGGCCTCTATGTAGGCATGGCCTTCCCCTGAGAATTCGGGGAACTCCTGGGTTTTCTCTTTGGAGATGGGAGACACTCTCTCTCTCTCTCGATTCACTCCCTGGGAGACCTTGCAGTTGACAAGACACATGGAACTACGCTAGTGCCCTGAGCTGGAGAAGTTACATAGATCTACTCTGATGCAACCAGAGCCCTGAAGTCAGAGTAGCCATGGAGAGACCCCTGCCAGCGCTGAGGTGCTTACCATGCCCCTGGATCCAAAGACGTTCACTGGCTTGTGATCGTCTTGGATTTGATGTGATTGCATATGCTTCATGAGTCTAAAGAGGACTTTATAGATTGTTGTCAGACTAATGGGCTAATATTAGACTTATGAGCTTGGACTTGACTGGGTTGGGATAATTTCTTACTATACAATTACCCTTCATATAAAATTCTCTCTTACGCACATATGAATTTCTGTGGAATTGTTTCTCTTGTCTATATATGACCAACAAAGTCATACACTTGTCAATTCAGTTTGTGAGCATGCCTGCCAGAAATTGATTAAAGAGATATAGCAAATGCTGTTAAAATCCAAGATTTCTTTCAGCGTAGTCTTTAACATAAACAAAGAAAGCCAAAGGAATGTTTCATACTCCTTTTGCCAAACATTGTAGTACATTCTTGTCCAGAAAGAAAACTGGAATTTCATGGCTGGAGTCAGTGAGTACAAGGACTGAACTGTCCACATATAGGGTTCTGCTCAATGTAGCAAAGCCTTGGGAATTACATGTTACCCTAGCTAAAGGTACTTAAGAGAAAGAGAATCAGTAAGTTGTGTGTATGCATGTATGATCCAAAGGTTTGTGGAAATTTTCCATTTGTAAAATGTTGTTTTTCCACAAACACTCTGAAGGCCCTTGTCAAATCTCTTAAACAAGGTGCCATGGAGCTGCTCACAGCTCCTGGAAATTCCAAGAATGAAGCTGTGTTCTACAGGGTTGTCCACTGCTGCCATCTGTTAGATGCGAAGCATGCCATCTTTCTATTGAGAGACCTCTGGCTGCATTGGAAACACCATGCTGGTGAAGTAGTTACCTATTTGAACTACCCAGGTAGGTAGGTATGCATGTGTGCATGCATGCTGGTATATATGCATTAACCAGATAGGTATGTATGTATGCCTGTATAGATGTACTGCCCAGCTATGTATATATGTATGCACGCAGGTACATACATGTGTATATAGGCTTTCAAATCTTTGTGAAAAACTTCCAGAGTGCTTCAATTCCACTCACCCATGAACTTTTTGAAGCCCTCTTGTGTGAACTGACTTGTGTGAAAGATGCACTAACTGACTTGTAAGAGACGGGCTCAGCAGGCTGAAGGACTGGCAAGGTAATGCAATGAAAAACCATGTTGAAGAGGGCACACGTGCCTGATCTCCTTGGAGATGACGATGTAGGAGATGCCAACTTGAAATTTGATTTAAGAAGTTTCTCATAAGATTGAGATAATCAACTGTCTGTTAGATGTCAATGTTTATTAACTTAAATGTTTAATGCTATTAACCTAAATGTTTTCTTTATAAGACAAGAGAAAAATAATTGAAAATTGCATGAAGGGAATCAACTCCTTCATTGCAATGAAGGAAGAGGTTACAGATGAAATAATGAATCTGCAGTCTGGGTAGACAACTTGTGGACTGAAAGTTCACAGCTTGAAAATGAGACTCAGAAACTTGACACTTGAAGTATTGCCTCAACTTCCACAAGAACATATAATCCAACCTCAGAGACACTTAATGGAAGTGAAAAGTTACTTCTTGGAGACAGAGAAGAAACTTCCCCACAGTCTTGCAACCCCATGAAGCATTATTCTACTGTGCACATAAGTCAAAACTGTCTCTATGGCAACTTATACAACTGTTTATAAGCTTTAACAAAGATCACAATTTTCAAATACAAATTTCTTTAATATAATTTGTAAACATATTACTTTTACTTCATGGAAACCTCTAGTCCTGCTGGTGTCATGGAAGAGCCCTGTGGATGTAGGTTACATGTTAGGCTGCAGTCCAAAACCACCAAGGATAACATGGGATAAAGGTGAGGCTTTATACTCCCATACAGAGTCATAATATAAGAGATCCATGGGAGGCAGTTCCATTTGGTCCTATTGGATCACCATGAGCCAGAATCAACTAGATAGGAGTGAATTTATTTTTGCTAAAACCCCCGAGTTAGATATTTAAATCACTGTTTTAGGTTGAAATAAACCATGTACCATTAGGGTAAACTATAATGGAAGTTTGCATGGAGGGCATTTAAAGCAACTGAGACTACATCTACATATGACTGTGGTAAAAGGAATTCCTCATGTGACCTTTTGCCTCGGTACTTTGGAAAAACAGTTTGAGGGATTTTCCTCTGCACCTGGAGGAGTTACCTTTGCCCTGTTCTTCTACTCCATTGTTATGTGACTGACTTCAAACTAGGATTAATAGCTTTTGTCTACCTCTGCAACCCACTCACTGATTAGTATGTATCTTACAGGGTTTGGTCAATAGTCTATGCATATTAGGTGAGTCATTCCCTCTCCCTTTCCCTCTCCCTCTCCCTTTCCCTTTCCCATGTCTACCAGGCAAAGGAAGTGTCTGTAGACCACTGAGAGGGGATTGGTCCATTTGTGGTCGCTCGTGGGAGGCACCCTGTCTTAAAATTGATACCAAAACAAACCAGTGCCTACAAACCTATGCCCACTCATACCAATACTATATAAGATTTATTTCTAAAGCTGTAACTCTTTACAAGAACAAATAGCCTCATCTCCCCCACCCCCGCCCCACCCCACCCCTTGGCACTAGCTGGTAAGTTTGAACCACCAACTCTGAAGTACAGCAGACACAAAGACTCAGGAGGAGCTGCAGCAGGAAGAAAGCAGAGATGGAGACAGAGAAAGACAGACAGACCGAGAACTTCTTAAGAGAGCTCTAACAAATTAATAGCCGTGACACTGAAGATGCTGGTGCGGTGATTACATGTTCGGCTGAGAGCCGCGTAGATAGACAGTTAAAAATCACCAGCACTTCTACCAGAGAAAGATGGGGATTTCTACTCCCATAAACAGTTACAGTCTCAGAAACCCACAGGGGGTCACTCAGGGTCAGCACTGACTCGATGGCAGTGAGTTTGAGAGAGGACAGAGGCTGGCAATGCCAGTGCTGACACACAGCAGGGTCTGTAGGAGTCTGCCCATAGGCCTACATGGTCAAGAGGAGCTGTCCTGCGCTTAAAATGGGAGACTGACTATATGTATATTTCTGATCCTGATTCCTGGATTGTACTCTGTTCCTTAATAAAGCACTTAAGGACAAAGTGGGAAGCTGAGAATTGGATCCCATGCCCCATGCTGGGAATTGAATTTTATGCTGCACTGTCCCATATAGTTAGCACTGATGGTTGCATTCATTCACAGGACCACTTAGTTAGTCCAACTCCCTACTCCACATTCCCTTTGCCCGCAGCAAGCTATTCAACTGTGGTTCTTTTCCTGGTGAGGAGATCCAAGGCTTCATTTCTTAAGTATCTGAGTCACGAGTAGACCTGCCTGAGCTGGGTTATTGTTTTCTACAGGCCTGAATCACAGGGCACAACAGAACTAAGAGAAAACCTATGAGATTTCTTATGTCCCAGATATACTTCTTGGTCCCCATTATGTGGTGAAAGTCCAATTTCTTCCTGTCAAATTGCACTTGACAGCACAGCAATTCTCTCTTGTGCCTGTTTATTCAAAACCATGAACAACTCCAAGTGGTCTGGCTGACATTTCTAAGTTCCAGCTTAGTAGAAGGAGTGCTGCGTGTCTCCAGGTGGGACCATTCCCCACTTGGGAATTGCAGTGAAGTGGAAGTGTTTGCCTGGCTCTTCTCTCCACAGGCTTTGCAACTCTCACTAAGTGACTGGGTAAGAAGAACACGTAAATAAGGTTTAGATGATTCTCACTCTGGGATTGGTCAGTTTTGCCATTCAACTGGGCATAAACTAAGTCATTTCAGGGGCTGGAAAACAAAAACTCCCATTGAGGGGGAAGACCATGCAAGTTCAGCCAGGATCCTCACCTAGAGAAGCCACAGCAGCAGAGATCATGGACAGAGTAAATCTGAATGTCCCTGGACAGGAGCCTGGAAGATGAGATGATGTCCTCATCACATGAAGAGTTACAGACTCAGAAGCCCACAGGGGCCGTTCCGCCCTGCCCTAGAGAGTCCATACGAGGTGAGAATGATTGGGCAACAGTGAGGTTTTTTGGTTTGTGTTTTAGTCTCACAAGTTAAATAAGGGCTGCACAACCTATCTGAGAATATGCAAAGAGCATTATAGATTGAATTATGCTCCTTGAAATATGTCTTGAAACCCCAACCATACACAATTGTAAAATTCAACCGAGATTAAATCAGTTGGCCATGGAAGGCCAATGACTAGAAGTTGAGATAGACAAAGAAGAACCTCCCTCCCTTCTTGAGTTACATCCTGAATTTGGCCTTGTGTCCTGCTGCTCTGTGAGCCAATAAGTTTCTGATCTTTCACATTTGATCTTAGACAAAAGGCCGAGAAGCGATAAGTTTATGATCTTTAAAGACGCCCCCATTGTAGTACTTAAGTCACAGCAGCATGGGTGAATAGTGAGATTATATAATTAATATATTATGTCAATAATTAACAATTAAATATAATGAGTAATATATTAATAATATAATTAATTCTGGCTGGGATAGAGGAAGTGGAAGTGAGAAAGGAACAATTTTTCAGATATTGGGTACAGAGAGAGCACAAGGACGAAACAACAAACGTGAAACGACTTGCCATGGGAAACAAGACAAGGGTTGGGGTCAAGAGTTGAGGTTGGACAATCAGTCTGGACATTGATGACAACTTGAGTCATGCTAGAAGTTTGACCTCCATTTAGTATTCAAGGGGAAGCACAATATTTTTATAATGACAAGTCTAGTCCTGGTGTGGATTAAAGAACCCTCACATATTCTAGGGCTGAAACTCCTGAAACATAAACTTTATTGATTAAAGTCCAAGATTACATCTGTAACTTTTTAAACCACATGATTATTACTTATTTTGGGGGGGCCATTACTGCCCTCTGGTGGGAGTAGGAGGCCTAGCCTTGCTTCTGGAGAGCTGCTGCTGGATTTGAACCACCAGCCCACAGTCACAGTCCCACACACAACCACTACGTCACGAGGCTCAGCCAACATGATTATTATTTTAATCATTTTATTGGGAGCTTTTATAGATGTCATAATATTCCACAATTCAATTAAATCAAACATTATTGCACAATTTCTACCACAGCTTCAAAACATTTCCTTTCTTTTTCTTTGAAAAAAAAATCATTTTATTGGGGGCGTGTACAACTCTGATCACAATCCATCCATCCATCCATTGTGTCAAGCACATTTGTACATTTGTTGACATTATCATTTTCAAATTATTTTCTTTCTACTTGAGCCCTTGGTATCAGCTCCCCATTTTCCCCTTCCCTCCCCCACCTTTTCTCCCTCATGAATCCTTGATAATTAATAAATTACTATGATTTTTTTCATGTTTTACACTGACCAATGTCTTCCTTCACTCACTTTTTTTTTTTTAGTCCATCCCCTTGGGAGGAGGTCATATGTAGATCATTGTAATTCCCTTATCCTCCTTGTATGGCTACTCTCAATATTGGTTCTGAGTGGTTAATATGTCCTAGACTTCCAGTGTTTCCAGCTCTTATCTATACCCGTATACATGCTCTGGTCTAGCCTGATTGGTAATGTAGAATTGCAGTGATGATGGTGCGTGTGAGGAGGAAGCATTAAAACACTAGAGGACGGTTGTATGTTTCATAGATGCTATACTGCATCCTGACTGGATCATCTCTTCACTGAGACATTTCTATAAAGGGATGTCCAGTTGCCTACAGATGAGCTTTGGGTCCCCACACCATACTTCCCTTCATTCGCAATGATACGATTTTTTGTTCTGAGTCTTTCATGCCTGATCCCTGATCCTATCAATACCTTGTGATCACATAGTTTGATGTGCTTCTTCCATGTGGGCTTTGTTGCTTATGAGCTAGATGACCACTTGTTTATCTTCAAGCCTTTAAGACCCCAGAAGCTGTATCTTTTGATAGCCAGGCACCCTCAGATTTCTTCACCACATTTCTTTATGCATCTGCTTTGTCTTCAACGATTATGTCCAGAAGATGAGCATCATGGAATGCCAGTTTAGTAGAACAAAGTGTTCTTGCATTGAAGGAGTACTTGAGTAGAGGTCCAAAGTCCATCTATTACCTTCATACTAAACCTATATATATTTGTACATAGATCCATTTCCTCATCATATGTAAATATATTTACATATGTACATGTCTGTATTTAGACCTCTGTAAATGCCCTTTGTTTCCTAGTTCATTCCTCTATTTCCGTTTACTTTCCTCTTGTTTGGCCCTCATATAGTTTCAGTAATTCCTCTCAGTTGCATTGCCCTTGATCAAGCTCTACCAGTCCTCCTACACTCACCTCATCATTGATTTTAGATTACTTGTTCCCTTGTCCCTGGAATTGTTAATACCCACTTCCTTTCCCCTGCCTCTCCCTCTCCTATGTCCTCCTGGAACCATCAGACCCATTGTTTTCTCCTCTAGATTATTTATCATGCCTTTCTTATCTAAATAGACATTCAGAGATAATAAGATGCACAAAAACAAGACAGATTCCCCTCCCCCCCACAGAAGTGACAAAGCAACAAAAGAAAACAAAACAACAACAACAACAAAAAACAAGGACACAAATTTTTAAAAAGTCTATAAATAGTTCCAGGTCTGTTTGTTGATCTTTAGGAGTGTTTTCTGGTGGAGTCTCATCGGGTGTCATGCCTGGGCCTCAAAGTCTATTTTGGGCATTCACTGGGGACTTCATTGCACCACTCCCTTTGCTGTTCTGTTGCACATCCTTAGTGTTTCACCTCTGTGTGGTGGTGTCAGATTGGGCACTATTCCCGCACTGTGTCTCCAATGTTGTCCTTTGTGGGGCTATGGGTCAGTGAGGGATGTTGTGTCTTGTAGTGGGGCTGGCCATATGTCCTTTCTGTGCATTGGTTGCTCTGAGCAGGGATATCATCTCGGACACATCCCACACTCTCTTCCTCCCCCTTCATTTGCTCCTGTGTGCGTTGATCAGACCTGTCCCTTTCCCTGAGCTGTAGCTTCAGTGCTGTCCTCTGAAGTGAGTTCTTCTGCAGGGAGAGGGACTGTCCACATAGTTGGAATTAAAACCAGCCCCTTAGACTTCTCTATTTGTTACCTGCTTCATGCCAAACCACATGGTTATTCAATGCTGCTGTTGTTTGGTGCCACAAGTCTGTTCCAACCCATTGTCAACCCTCTGCAAAACAGAGTGAAGCAATACCCAGCCCTGCCAATGTTCTTAGGTTTGAGCATATTGTTGCAGTAACTGCATCAAAACATCTCAATGAAGGTCTTCGCCCTCTTCATTGACCCCCTACTTGACCAACATGGCATCCTTTACCAGGGACTGGTTCCTCCTGATAACATGAGGAAAGTAGGTGAGACACTCTTGCTCCTAATAAGAAGCCTGGCTGTGCTTCATTCAAGAGAGGTATGTCAGATCTCTGGGCAATCCATAGTTCTTTTATCACTCTTTGCCAGCACAACATTCAAATGCAGCTGTTCTTTAGTTTTCCTTATTCAGTGTCCAACTTTCACGTGCATATGAAGCTGCTGAAAACACTGCCACTTTATGGATGCCGTAGAGACCCAAATCTCATTGCAAAGTAATGGGACAGTTCCTCTCAGAAGGGTCACAAGGAACAGATACAAGTTCAGGGTGCAGTGCGGCACTGATTAACGACATAAATATCCTCTTGTTATTTAATATTTCCCCCCATTACAATATTTATTTGTTTTACAAAATTAATCATGTTAGATTTGCTTAAGCTCATTCGGATGTGCAAGGTTGCTCATTATACAAAAGAAAATTAAGATAAATTACCCCTCATAAACAGTAACAGGAGTTTTCTTGAGGGTGTGAGAAGAGAGATGCAGTGGGGGGAAGAGGAGGAGATTGGGAGCAGGGTGAGATGGAGGGGAGGTGGAGGGGTAGCTAATAGCATTGATGAATGTATAACTCCTCTGGAGGTCACTGAGTCACAGAATTGAGAATTGTATGTGAATTGTGTAAGATATGTCAATAAAACTATAATTTAAAAAAGGAATGTTTTGAAACTGATTGTGGTAGCAATCGTATGATAATACTTGATGTGACTGAACTATGGAATGATATTATATCCGTATTAATTTCCCATATGATGATTTTGAAAAAAAGGAAAATATTACCATAGAGGAAAATACTACCATTTAGGCCAAGTTCTTAGTTTTTTAAAGTGACATCCTCATTCTTCAACACTTTAAGAGAGGTCTTGTGTAACAGATTTTCCCAATGCAATGTGTCATTGTGGATCCAAGAAAGGTAAAATTCTTGGCAATTTCAATCTCTTCCCCATTGATCATGATGCTATTGTCCAGCTGTAAGGGTTTTGGTTTTCTTTATAGTAAGTTGTAGCGCACACTGAAGGCTGCAGTCCTGAATCTTCAACAGCAAGTGCTTTAAATTCTTTTCACTTTCAGCAAGCAAAGTTGTGTCATCTCCATTTCATGGGTTGTTAATAAGCCTTCATCCAAATCCTTCCACAATCTTCTTCATATAACGCAGCTTCTCTGATTATTTCCTCAGTATACAAATTGAGGAAGAATAGTGAAAGGACACAACTCTGACACATGTTTTCCAGAGTTTAAATCACACTTATTCTGTTCCAAAGCCTGCCTCTCTTGGTCCATGGAAAATTTCCCAACAGGTAAAAAAATGGAGGCATAGAGCAGAGATAGAATTTAGCCAGGAATGTGAAGCTGAGAAAGGCTTTATTGAGGCAGGGAAAGAACTCGTGGGAGGGACGGGAGAGCAGAGGAAGAGACAGGAGCATCTTGAGCAACCAGGCGGGTACCAAGACCCAACAGGATAGGTCAGGGAAATTGCGCCTGGCAGTGAGGCAGTGGAACATATATAGGGCTTGAACCAAGGATATATGTACTGATTAGGGGAAAGAGGCTTTCTGATGCTGCGATTGCAGGGTCTGAGTCAGGATAAGGTCTGTGAGTAAATCATCTTGTTTTTTGCAGACCTGCTTCCTGGAACACTGAGAGAAGGGACTGTACAGACCTAGTTGGGAAAGATAAGCTCCTTGGAATGCTGGAGGCAGGAACTGCACAGTCCTGCTCTCGCCTTGAGAGGCAGGGGGAAGGGTCACACAGTCCAGCGGGCTATTTTTTGGGAGAGCTGAGGGATGTGGCTGCATGGGCTGGTTCCACCCTAAATAGTTCCAATGTGAGCACAATGGAGTGTTTTGAAATTCTCATTCTCAAAGTTATCCATAGGTTGCTATGAACAATGCTGTCAAATGCCTCTGCATAGTCATTAACCATAATGAACAGTTTTCAGCAAAGAGCCTTCTTGTATCAGCAAATCCTCTTCTGGATGTGGGTTGATTATCTGTCTGATAGCTCCTTGTTGATGTACTGTTGCAACTGTAATTGAATGTTCTTCAGCAAAATTTTTCTTGCATGGCGTATTAATGAAACTGTTCATTAAAAATCCATGGTTGGGTCACTCCATAATGGATCACATTTCTTTGAAATGGGTACAAATATTAAACTCTTATGGTCAGGTTTCTTGGCATCAGCCAGTGCATGCATCATTAGCTTATGGAAACATTTCCATACATATTATGTCAGTTCCAGGAACCTTGCTTTTTTGCTTTTGCCTTTAGTGAAGCTTAAACCATTTTCTTGAGCATCATGGTCATAAACTTCTTGATATGAATGAAAGTTGACCAGTTCTTTTGGACACAGGGATGGTATAATTGTTTTCAACATCATTATTATCTTTTTAAAATTTAATATTTTAATGATTATTTAACTGTGAATTAGATGAGGTGTTTACATTTCAGGCGATCACATCTGTAATTAACATTCAAACCACTTGTCACCCCCATTCCACTCTGTGTTCTGCCTACTTCATCTTCTTTTTGTGTGTGCACATGACTATGCTAAGAGATTGCCTTTATTTTGCTTTATTTTTACAGTATTGTTGTACAATTCAATAATACAATCACATCAGAAAGAGTTTTACTATCATCCTCTCAATTAGTTTTAAAACATTTTCATGATTCTTGTACTTATGATTACTCTAAAGCATAAAGAACTACTGCAAGATAATGTTGGTGATAGCTATTATTGTAATAGGCTAAAATTTATTTTTGATTCAGCATCCATGAAATTGTGGTCAGATGATCTATCAGCTTGCAACTATATTAAGAACCTTTGTGGCTCTTAGTTGGTGGCATATAGTGCCTATATACACTAGCAGTCATTTTGGGGTTGTAATAAAGGTTAAATCTTAGTTCTGGGGGTGGGGGTGGGGGACTTTAGAGAAGGGGAGGAGGGGGAAAGGAGGTGGTGTTGACCAGTGCAGGGATAAAGGTATAACAATTGATTCAAAATCAGTGATAAGGTGGGTGTGAGAGGTCCGATAGGGATTGATCATGAAGAATTTAACAGAGAGAAAATACTGAAACCCAAAAGGAGGTGGAAAATGATAGTGAGACAAGAGAAAAGTAAAAGGAAAGAGAGGAAAGAACTGGGGGGGTGGGTAAAGGGCATTTATAGAGGTTTAAATACAGGCATGTACATAGGTGCATATATTTATATGTGATGATGGGAAAATAGATCAATGAGCATATACTTATAGGGTTAGTAGTAGGACGGTAGATGGGCATTGGACCTCCAATCAAATGCTTCCTCAGTGCAAGGAGATTTTGTTCTATAAATTTGGCACTCCATGATGTTCATCTTCATGACACGATCACTGAAGACAAATGTGTGCATAGGCAATTGTGGTGAAGTAAGCTGATGGTGCCCGGCTATCAAAATACATAGCGTCTGGGGTCTTAAAGGCTTGAAAGCAAACAAGCAGCCATCTAGCTCAGAAGCAACAAAGCCCACATGGACGAAGCACACCAGGTTGTGGGACCACAAGGTGTCAAAGGGATCAGTTATCAGGCTTCAAGAACTTAAAAGCACAACATTGTGTGCTTACTTTCCTGATATGATCGGTGACGACAAATATGTGCATAAGCAAATGTGGTGAAGAAAGCTGATGGTGGCCAGCTATCAAAAGATATAGTGCCTGGGGTCTTAAAGGTTTGAGTACCATTCACAATAGCCAAGAATAAGTTGAAGTACCTTGGGATATAGCTAACTGAAGAAACAAAAGACCTATACAAGGAAAACTACAAAACCCTACTACAGGAAACGAAAAGTGACCTCCACAAGTGGAGGAATATCCCATGCTCATGGATTGGGAGACTCAATATAGTAAAGATGTCTATCCTACCCAGGACAGTTTATAAGTTCAAAGCTATCCCAATCCAAATACCAACGACCTTCTTCAGAGAACTGGAAAAACTGACAACCAATTTCATATGGAAAGGGAAAAGGCCAAGAATTAGCAGGGATCTCCTGAAGGATAAGAACACTCGGAGGGCTAGCTTTACCTGATTTTCACACTTACTACAAAGTCACAGTTGTCAAAACAGCATGGTACTGGCATAATGAAGATACACAGATCAATGGAAAAGAATAGAAAACCCAGAAATAAAACATTAGACAAATAATTTTCGACAAGGACCCCAGAAGCATCAAATGGGAGGGTGATGCCCTCTTCAACAAATGGTTCTGGAGACAATGGAAATCTACATGTAGAAAAATGAATCACCCCACGCACATGAACAAACTGAAGGTGGATCATGGACTTGGAAGTAAAACCGCAAACCATTAGCTCTCGTTCATTAGCCATCAGAGAAATGCAGATCAAAACAACCATGTGATATCATCTAACACTCTTGAGACTAGCCTAGATCAGAAAATCAGAGTGCAACAAATGCTGGAGGGAATGTGGTGAAATAGGAACACATCTACATTGCTGGTGGTTGTGTAGATATGTACAGCTGCTATGGAAAGCAGTCTGGCGATACTTAATGAAAATGGAAGTTGAGCTACCCTATGATCCAGCTATCCCACTATTGGACATATATCCAGAAGAGACAAGAACTAAACCACAGCCATTGGTATACACACCAATGTTTATTGCAGCACAATTCACAATCGCAAAGAATTGGAAGCAATCTAAATTTCCATCAGTAGATAAATGGATCAACAAACTCTGGCACATACACACAATGGAGTACTATGCTTCACTCAAAAGCTCTGACAAGCTCATGAACCACATCTCTGTGTGGGAAGAGCTGGAGGGAATTATGCTGAGCGAAGCCAGTCTATCACAAAATGAGAAGTCCTGCATGAGCCACCTGAGGTAAGTAGAAACAGTATGGTGAGTATAAAAGAGAAGACTCTCATATCATAACAGTTGGTACAAGATGTAGGGTAAGGGGAGGAGGGAGGACCAAACCCAGGGAGGTACATGTTGGGTGCAACACAGTAATGGGAGGAGGATGAGGGGGTGGAGGGCATAGGGAGATAAAAGGGAGTTCAAAAGTGAAAGGATAACAGAGGGAATGGGGCATTAATTCACCCATTGGGTGGGGGGGGGGCTAGTACTGGTCTTGTCTCCACAGAAACCGGAATGGGTGAGCAGTTCTTACCACGAAGCACCCAATCCTGAGGACAGCGTAGACGCATGGAAGGATGCAAGAAGAGAGAGAGCTGCAGAGCCAGACGCAACCAGAGTCAGATGGACTCCATCCTTAGAAGTAGGCATGGCAGAGAACAGGCTGGGGGAGGGGCCAGCATCCCACACCCACAGGGACTAAGACAAGAAGGGAGGAAGAGGAAGAGAGCTGGTCCAAGCTCTACGCCAACACATGATGCTCAGAGGAATACATCCCTCTGGAGACCCAATGCGCCACAGAAAGGACTGGGCAGTGATTCCTAGGGACATAAGGGAGGGTTGGAGAAGGGGGTGTGGACAAACACATGGATGGGGGAGGGGGAACAACAAGTGGTCTGGAATCGATGGAAAGGAGGGTGTGGGAGACCTGGTCGGGGGTAAGCAAGAACAATGAATCTGTGAGGAAACACTGAAACCCAATGAAGGTGGAACATGATGGTGGGACAGGAGGGAGCTGGAAGGAAATAGAGGAAAGAGCTAGAGGGCAAAGGGCACTTGCAGAGGTCTAAACATAGGTATGCCCATACATAAATTCAACTATCTAGTATAAGGTGGGAATAAATTTAAGAACATATCTATAGGCCAAGTACTATGGTAGCAAAGTGGACCTTGAGCCCTCACCCTGCTGCTCCCTCAATGCAAGAACACTTTGTTATATGAATCTCGTATCCCTCAAGGATCACTGGCCCAACATGATCACTGAAGTAAAATGAGTGCACAAGCAAATGTTGTGAAGAAAGCTGATGGTGCTCACCCATCATAGGATATATCATCTAGGGTCTTAAAAACCTGAAGATAAATAATAGACCATTTACTTGGGAAGAGACCACACCCACACAGAAGAAACACAACAGCCCGCATGGCCACATGGTGGTGAAAGGTCTAGGCAAAACACACATCACTGTGCCCACTGAGGACATGTGTAGATTATGTGGTAGCATGAGTCATAGAAGAAGCTCATTTGCCTGTGCGATCATGAGGTGCTGAAACAATCTGGCATCAGGCATCAAAGAACAAAAATTAAAATCAATGCACCAAATGACTCCTGATATCTCTGAACACAAATGGATACAGAGGCAAACAGAGTAGGAAAAACGATGGTGCCCAGCTACCAAATGATTGAATGTCTAGACTCTCAAAAACTTGGAGATAATCGAGTCACCATTCAGCACAGAAACAGCAAAGCTCACACAGAAGAAGCACGCCAGCATGTGTGATCAAGAGGGGCCGAAGGGAGCAGGTATCGAGCATCAAAGAACAAGAATCTCATCATTACGAATGAAGGGGAGAACAGGATGGGGACCTAAGGCCCACTGGTGGGTAATTGGTCACCCCTTTACAGGGGAGTCATGGGGAGGAGACAGACCAGTCAAGGGCAGCCAGGCAGTGATGATGCATACAAATTTCCTCTAGTTCCTGAAGCCTTCCTCCCCCCACAACCATCATGGTCCCAACTTTACCCCACAAATCCAAATAGACTGGAGAGGGTTTACTAGTGGAGAGGGGAGCTGGGGATGTGGGAAACCAAGATGGTTGAGCCCTTTCAGCCCAGTGGTTGGATTGGAGCTGCGGGAGGGGTGGAGAGAGGGTGGGATGGAGGGAATGCAAGGGTGAATCCCCTCTGACCAAGGATTAGGAATATGAAGAGCCTTGCAGAGGACATTGCAAAGTGAATTGTTGAAAATTCAATGATTTAACACCTTGTCATTTGATTTATCTTTTTACCCATTTTAAATTTGGTCCAGGTTTTTAAATCTTTTCTACTTCCTTTTCTAGTGAGGATTGCCTCTGCTTTATTTTATTATTGTTGTTGGGTTTTTTGGTATGTTTTTGCTTTCATCTCTTATTATTGTTTTTGCATGTTTTTCTGTATACAAAATCTAGTATGGGTACATTATTAGAGACAATAACTGAACTAATAGTTTCTTGGTAGTATGGCAGAGGAAATTGGGGGGAATAGGGAGTTAATAACAAGAACAAGAAAGAAGAAAATGTTCTAAAATTGACTGTGGTAATGATCATAACACTCATAACTGTTGAGTTGTAGGTTAAATGGATTATGTGCCAATAAAATCTTTGTTTAAAATGAAAAAAAAAGAGAACAAATGATGCATTCCATTCAGGATTGTTTTATTTTCCAATTATAGTGATATTTTGAGTCATACCGCTTCATGGGAATGTACTACCAACATGCATCTTCGTTTTTGTTGCTGCTAGTGTCCTTATAATTGCTGTAAAATTTTGGAGGTGTTGAATACAATATTGTAATAGTATTATTTCTGAACCTACAGCAATAGCTGTTGTGAAAATGCAATGGTAATTAAAGGAACAGAAGAGGGAAAATTTCAGCTAAATTATTGGATAGAAGAGAGGGTCAGCGAAGCAGAGGAAGACCCTCACCAAGATGCATTGGTGCAGGAGCTACAACAAGGGGACCACACTTTCCCCCGAGGCAGCCTTGCTGCAGAAGGCTGGGAACCAGGCAGTGTTTTGCTCTGTTGTCCATAGGGTCCTCAGGAGTCAGAGCCAACTCAACAGATCCTCAGATCAACTATAGTCACGAATTATGTTGTAATGACCTTGTAATTCAGTATAGAAAGGTTTTGCCAAACAGCTTTGTTTTTAGTACTAATATACTCTGGGAAATATTATTTTTAAGCAACTTACAACACAATTTAATGCACATCTTTAAATCAATGATGAACATTGCTAAGGATTTCGTATGGTCTGGTATGGGAGAAAGTACATGGAGGAGGGAGGTGTAACAGTGTGAGTATCCCTACTGGTGGACACCAATCCTGGTGCCATCCCTGGGTTTTTCAAATTGATTCAGAAACAGACTTGTCCTGGGGTCTGCCTATCTTCCTGACATTCTTTCTGTGTCCCTCATTCCCTTTCAAAGAATCTAAGGGCAGATCAGGTGGCAAAATACCCTGTAATAGCACTCATATAAAAGAAGCAAAAAACAAAACCAAACAAAAAATGCTCAACAGATGAAATGTTGACTAGCTCGGGCAGCAGGTCAGATGCCATAAGAAATCAGTCAGCATGGATCTCAATGGTAGTCAATGCGACATAAACAGCTAGAAGGACAGATGTGCTTGGAAATGAAGGCTTTTCTTAAGCTACAAAATAGCTGAGAATTCAAGTTACAATTTCTGGAATTCTGTTTGGTTTTAAGACACATTCTGGAGATTAGCCTTATAATGCATAGTTTTATTTTTTGATATCTGCCTTATTTTTACTATGTGCTTAAAGATTCTCTAAATTTTAGCTAAGATTTGAAATGTAAATTGCTAATTAATTCAATTAAAAATATAATGAATTAAGTTTTAAAAAAAAGGTTTGAGTAAATAAGTGGCCATCCAGCTCAGAAGCAACAATGTCCACATGGAAGAAGCACACCAGCCTGTGTGACCACGAGGTGTTGAAGGGAACCGGTGCCAAGTAGCAAAGAACTAAAACTGTATCACTATAAATGAGGGGGATTATGGATTGAGGAACCAAAGCCCATCAATAGGTGAAGCAACATCCTCTTACAGAGGCGAGGGGATGAGCCAGTCAAGGTACAGTGTAGTAACAATCAAATATGCAACTTTCCTTTAGTTCTCAAATGCTTCCCCCAACCATCATAATTCCAATTCTACCAGACAAATCCAGCTAGACCAGGGAATGTACACTCGAGTTGGAAACATGGGGAATTCAGGACAGATGATCCCTCAGGACTAATGATGTGAGTAGTGATACTGGGAGGCTGGAGGGATGGTGGAATAGAAAGGGGGAACCAATTTCATGGATCTACATATAACCTCCTCTCTGGGGCACGGACAACAGGGAATTGGATGAAGGGACACATTGGACAGTTTACAGTATGGAAAAGTAATAAAAATTTGTAAATTATTAATGGGTCATGGGGGAGGGAGAGCGGGAAGGAAGGGAAATATGGGGAGGTGGTACTGGGGGCCTAAGTGGAGAGAGGATTTTTTGAGATTGATGATGGCAACAAGTGTGCAAATGTGGCCTGCATACAATTGATGTATGTATGGATCATGATGGGAGTTGTATGAGCCCCCAATAAAATAATTCTTAAAAAAAGGGGGGGAGGGGGAGAGAAACTTATACCAAGGGGTTAAGTGGAAAATATTTGGAAATGAACATGGCAATATGTGTACAAATATGTTTGAAAAAATTATGTATTGAATGTTATAAGACCTGTAAGAGAACCCAATAAAATCATTGGACAAAAATAATACCACCAACTGAAAAAAAAAAGAGAAAGGTTAAATCTAAAGATGAAGTTAATAAGGCAAAATGATGGGAGAAATATTAGATCCTTGGTGGATAATCATGTCAAAAGTAGCATTCTGAATTGGTATAAACCAGTTCAGTCAAGATCATGACAGCAACATTTAAGTAGCTGTTAATTTTAAAAATTTGAGTGAAGTAGAATTAGTAACAGGAGCAGGAAAAATTACAGGTCAAAGTCTTAGAGTGAGAGATGAAAAGAAATCATGATCCATTTTGGAAGCCTAGTGTAAGAGATTGGATTACTGCCCAAGTGTTTTGAGAATTACAGATATTCAAAGTGGTCCAGTCTGCCACTGTGTTTAAGACTGGCACTGTTGTTTCCAGCCCTGTGCAGTGTACGCTACTCTTGTTTGCAATGAGGGTGTCCAGCAGGATGTCAACCATTAACAGTTTATAAATTTGGGTCCATTCTGATTTAGATTCACTGGCCAGTTGGAAACTCATAAAAAACTCAGCATATTTCTAGGATTTCAAGTATATGAGCATCACCACCACTATCCCCATTTTTTTCATTTGTTGCTTAAATGAATTGAAATTAGATTTTTCTACCATTTGAAACCAAAGATATTCTTACTAAACCCAATGTGAAACCAAATTTTTAAATTAGAAAGCATGTCTAACTTAGATGGAACTCAAACTGACTCTGGGATAATCACATGATATGTGGTTGCTGAATGCTACTAATTGATTTAATGGTCTTCATTCTGAACGTTTGGCAGAATTGATATATGACAAAATAACTTTTGGTAAGGACTCCGTAGTACAAAAGACTCCAAAAAATTCTTTTAAATGGAATGGTGTTTTGTTCTTTTAATTGTTTGCTAGATCTATCAGAAAAGAGAAGAAAAAAAGAATCCCATTTAAATGTTTGGAGTTAAGAGCTACTAGGTTATGTAGAAGTTTTATAATGCTGTGTAACATTCTCCTGTGTGACAAAGAGAAACTTCTGATAGGAGCAAAATGGGAATATGTCATGACTACTTCTCCCCCATCCCCTTTTCTTTTATCGCTTAGCCAAAGACAAGACAGGATAAAGGGAAGTGGATTTCCTGACAGTAAGATGAAATAAATGAAAGTCTGGTAAGAGTCATCAGGGTAATCATCCAGTTAAATACTTTGAGCATGAATCAGAGAAAAAGTTCAAGTATATGTTTCTATGATATGCTTGGATCCAGATGATTAAGTCTACACAACAGAATCAGATAGCACTGTAATTAATATCAAAAGGTAAACAATAAGATGAAATGGACTGTGCAAACAAAATTAGAGATGGAAAATAAATCATTCATTTAGTCAACAAATATTGTCTTTAGCAGATGCTATGTTAAACTTCAGTCACGCAAAGATGAATACTACATACCTTCTTCTGAAAGGATCCATACTACACTGAAAGGCAGGCATGAAAAGAGTCAAGGGAATAGCCTATTGACATCCGATAAAGTCGGAGTGTTCATTTCCGTCAGGGAAAGGAGCGCCAGAAGAGACTTCTGGGAAGAATGTTTTGTGAAATTAGTGTTTGGGAACAGTTTAGAAGTTCAAACAAATCTGTTAATCTTTTCTCTAAATCATAACTTTCCTTAAAGGACAAAAGAAGACCCATTACCATTGAGTTGAATCATCTGTCATCTTAGAAGTGATTAAATCAACAGCAAATGCACACCTACATTCACCACTACTTTATTCACAGTCCCCAATAAAAGGAAGCACCCGAGTAGCTAAAGCGAATTGTGGTACACACATACCATGGGATTGTATGCAACTGTGTAACAATAAAAATAATGAGAACAACAGATGTCATTCCTTTAGTTCCTGAATGTTATCCCCTCCGACACCACTACCATGACCCAGTTCTACCTTATACATATGACTAAACAGGAGAACCCACATTGGTACAGATAAGAGCTCTCAACACATGGAATTCAGGATAGATAAACCCTCCAATAACAGTAGTGAGAATAGTGATACCATGATGGTAGGGGGTTGGTTGGGGAAGGGGAATAAGGAGGAACCCATCATAAGTTTGGGCATTTAAGCCCCCTCCCTGAAGGGGATGAATATCAGAAATGTGCGTGAAGGCAAACAATGAACAATGTAAGATACAAAATAATAATAACAATATATCAAGTATTCACAAAGGTGGGAGGTAAGAGAGAGAGGGGGAAAAGAGAAATTTATATCAAGGACTCAAGTAGTGTTGGAAATGAAAATGACAACATAAGTACAAATATCCTTTGCAAAATTGAAGTGTGGAATGTAATAAGAGCCCTCCATAAAATGATTTTTTTTAAAAAAAGAAAGAACAATGAGGAGTCTTTGCAAGGTATGAGGATACTTCAAAAAGTATTTCAATTAGGGTTCAATAAAATGACTTTTTAAAAAAGTGCATGTATGAACTGAAACCCTAGTTGAAATATATTTTGAAGTATCCTTGTGCCTTGCAAAGACTCCTCAGTGTTCTTTCTTTTTAAAAAAAATATTTTATTTGGGGGTCGTATAACTCATCAATCTATTCATTGAATCAGGCATGTTTTTACATGTATCTTCATTCTTTTCTAGACATTAATTTCTATAGAGCCATTGGTATCAGCTCCTCCCTCCTCATCCTCACCATCATAACCCCCTCATAGATTATACATTGTTATTATTTTTATCTCTCACATCAATCACTGTCTCCCTTCCCCCATGCTTTCTCTTGTTCTTCTCCCTGTAGAGGGGTGAATGGTTCTATGTTGGTCATTACAATCAGTCCTTCCTTTCTCCCTCTTCTTCCTCTCTTCCCCCTACCCTTCTGGTATCACTAGTCCTACTCCTGTTCTGAATTCTGTGGGTCATGAGCATTCATCTCTTATCTATACCAGTGTACATGTTCCTATCTGGTCTGAATTGAAAAGCAGCACTGGGGTCATGGTAGTGTGGTGTGAGGAAGCCTCGAGGAACCAGCGGAATATAGTGTGTTTCATTGATGCTTTTCTGTACCCTGGTTGACTCATTCCTTCCCTGTGGTCCTTCTGTGGGGAGACCATTCCATTGTCTGTCTACAGATGGGCTTTGGATCTCTGCTCCAGCACTCCTTGTTCTCAATGATATGCTTTTGCTTGCTATGTGCCTGCTAATGCCTATTATCCAGTTCCTATGATTCCTCATGATTGTACCGGTGATGTGATTCTTCCATGTGGACATGCTGCTTCACTGCTGAGTGGTGGCTGGGATAACTTTAAGTCTTTAAAGCCCCAGGTGCTATATCTTTTAATAACCAGGCACCATCCGCCTTCTTCATCACACTTACTTATGCACCCATTTTGTTTTCAGCGAAGTGTCAAGAAGGTCAACATCTCACACTGCCAATTTGTTAGAACAAAGTGTTCTTGTATTGAGGAAGGGTATGAGCAGAGACCTGAAGTTCACCCCCTACCTCAGTGTAGTACCATATAAATATACATACATGGGCCAGTACCTCTATATTTTGTGGATTAATGTATTAACATGTATACCACTGCTTATATCTCTATCTATTGCTTTGCTTCCTAGGTCCTTCATATGTTTCCTTTTACCTTCCATATGCACATTTTTAATCCAAACAAAATGCATTTAAGCATGTCTCTTTGACCAAAGATGAATGAAGACAAGCTCTCTCAAAACTATAGTGGTCATACTAGGGTGACTTCTGAAAAATGATCCGAGTGAAACAGTGGCTCCCACCTTATTTTAGCTAAATGGCTGAGAGGCACACAAAATAAAGGCTATTACTCAGATGATGAGTGCTCTACTTAAAAACATTATGGGCGAGACCCAAAGGTCCACAAAGACTCAAGAGCAAAAAGAGGAGGGGGCAAGGAAACCAGAGGAGCAGAAAGATAAGAAATTGAACACAGCTAAAGCAAATGTTGACATGCTGATGTCAATGTCAACATAACCAATGTCTCCTAACAGCCACCAGTGGTCATCAATTTCTGTGGAAATAGTCTAACTGTATATGTAATATGCTGTGTAAATTTCACCAAAACACAACAATTGAAGAAGAGAGGAAGAAGAAGGAGAAGAAGAAGAAGAAGAAGAAGAAGAAGAAGAAGAAGAAGAAGAAAATAAGTCTCATTGTAATTGTGATATTTTAACATGAGTTGCTATGAATTGGAATTGTCTTAAGGTAATGTTTATGTGCTCTAACTTTCTATATAAAGGAAAGATGCTGTTTTGTTTGTTTATTGCTTTTCCAATACTAGTATTGTTTTATATATATATATATAACTATAGCTTTATATATAGCTGCTTACATACACACATACATACACACATACATACATACATACATATATATATAACCATAGCTGATATAACTGTAACTTTCTCTGATGTTCACAGCCGGAAGGAAGTAATTAAACTGAAAGTAGAACAACAAGAACCCTGGACATAAAACCTACAAGGATATTGGCTCTCATGTGCTCTGACTACAGAATAACACCAGGTATTTTAAGGTAGTCGCTAACAATTTTTGATGATTATCAGAGACTTTTCTCATGTGCAGCCACTTGAAGAGAAAAAAGCAATATCTGTGAAGAGCTGTAATTGGGTTTCTAGGGGCATAACCTAGATTCAACAAATAAAGGTCAGGAATAAAGTCAAAGGAGAAGGAATGCAATTAAGGGAATAGCAGATGTTTTACATTTTATTTTTGCTTCCTAATTGGCCAATTATTGTTTTTATCTTACCAATAAGTGTTCCTAAAAAATTCTTCATCCGGAAGGCAAGAAAAGGAGGCATCATGGTGATTTCTTAATTACAGAGGCTATAAAAGTAGTATTTCCCCTTCTGTCAGGCACAATTACAACAAAACAAAAAATGTTAAATAGGAAATGTGACTTAAAAGTAAAATAGTAAATTCATCTGCTTTCATCTAGTAAGTAACTCATACCTTATAATCATCACATATATTTTAAATAGCAATATATTTGCAAAATGAAAAATATAAGAAAATATTCAACTGAATAAGTTCTCAGTTTTTATGTTTGATATTGGCAATGGAATTTGATAAAAAAATTTAGTAATAATTCAGATGGTACGCTAGGTCATGAGAAAATGGTGTGGAAGTCCTACCTGACCTCCTCTAGCTCATGAAAGAGAAGCAAAATCCAACTTCACATCTGCCCTAAGATCCTTGCTATGAGGCAAAGGTCAGAATTGCCACTACCCTTCAATGTCCTTCACCCTATTTTTATGCAATGAAAAAGGAAGAACCACATGAAAAAGGAAGAAAAATCTCACCTTAAACTGCATCAACCCAAGAAAAGTCTTTAATTGGAATATTGGGAGATTCTATGAATAAAATCTTGAATGATATGGGAAACATCAATAGAAGATTATGGATTTAGAAGAGACACTGCCACTAGCTTTTGATTGTAGAATAGATAATACAAACAGAAGAAATGATGATATAAAAAAGCTAAACAGAAGATTTTAAAGGGAAGCATGAAGATATGAAGTAGCATAAAATGTTCAAAGACCTGGAATTAGAAGGTCAAAAAGGAAAGATAAATTTCAAGAAAATTAAGACCGTTGAAAAGACTTTCCTTCTCACTAATTGAATTACACTAATTAAGAAAGTATCACAATGACTCAACATAGGCTAGTAGACAAAAAAAAACCCCCCAGAAAATAGAACATATAATAGAAGGATATGTAACCAACATAGTTTAACAATATATAATAGAAATTGTCATTTATTAATAAAGTGTGAAAAGACCTTTCAAACTATCAAATAAAAGTGTTAGGTTGGCTGGTTCTTCATAAATTAGTTTTCTAATTAGCCCATATGTAAAGTGTTTTATAATTTTAAAGAGATTAAGATGCACAGATATTCAAAAGCAACATTTGACAGCTTTCCATATTCTCCACTACTTTATCTAAACTTCTGTGTGGTGTTCCTTTCATCCGGGTCACTTATTCTGTATTTGAGAGTGCTCTGAAAGCTCATGGAAGGATGAAATGAAAAGCCAATGAAATTTTTCTATGTGATTTTTAAAGCACTCCTATCTGGTTTATGTAATAATAGCCATGAAATAGTTATATGGGTATGTCATTGAACTAGGGGCATTACTGATCCAGGAAGTCTCCTGGTACAATGTCATGGAGGTATCTTTTTTTTTTAAAGCTGGGTGTAAATCAAGAAGTGTTTTTCCTATCTAAAGAAGATAAATATAATCCTTCCTGTTTCCCAGGAGTAGAGACAACAGGTGGCATAAAGAATACAAATGGGGGAAGATGGCTTAGACTAGACATCTCGAGGGCAAGTGCATTTAATACCATATTACATCCCCAGTTCATGTAGGGATCAGAAATACTTAGCTCTAGGGATCAGAAGTACTTATCTGTCTAAGGCAAATATAGCAGTAACTAAAGATAAATAAGAAAAACAACTATACAGGCCAGACGAAGTAACATTAATAGCAAAGATGCACATCACTTTCATATCTCACTAAGTCCACTCTAGAAAGGGCACACCAGCCCTATTTTACAGATGTTCTCAGATTTACCATTGAAAGACCATCTGGAGGAAAAATGATCTTAAGATAAAATCTTGCTGTCAGAGTTAGTTTCTTAACAATCTCTTATGGGCTACAGTCTCTATCTCATTTTGGGGATCTGCAATTACAAAGATGGTAAACACCCCTACAGTAAAGAGAGCTTAATTTGCTCTCATAAACTTACACTTACTCATGCAGGGCTACCAAGGAGTTAAAGTCAAAATCTTGGCTTACCCAATGGTGTCACTTCTGTAATGAATTAATTTGGTTCCAAACCATACAGCTACTGAGATATTGCTATCTGGTGCTCATAGATGCTATGTACAACAGCTTGACAATTGCCTTGTCCTGCACCATCTTCCTAATTTTTGCTGCCATTGGGTCAATCTATCAATTCATCAGGAGTCTTCTTTTTTTCCCTCTGAATTGTACTTTACCAAGCATGATATTCTTCTTCAGAGACTTGTCATTCCGGATAAACATGACCAAAGTACATGAAAGAAAATCTCCCCAGTCTTGTTTATAAGATGAACTTTGGCTGTACTTTTATTTTTTAAAACTTTTATTGTGTCTTGCATGATGGTTTATAGTGCAGACCATGAGTTTTACACGCAACAATTGACACACATTTTGTTGCATCTCACTTATTGTAATCCCCTCAATGCCACATCATCGGGCCTTTTCCTGTGTTTCCTGTCTCCATTCCTCCTTCTTTCCTGCCCCTTCTGAACTTTTCCTTGGGTATATACTGCCCTTTTTATCTCAAACAGTTTATTTTTCTGAAGTGTGTATATCTTTCTAGTGTTGTTGTTCTCCTTATAGACCTGCCTGTTGTTTGTCTGAAAAGTGAGCCTCATAGGCCAGTTCAGTTCAAGATTTGAGCATGACAAAATGATACAGTCTTGGGGTTCCACCAATCCCTACTGGACAAGGAAGTCTGGTATACAGGGAGTGTCCTAGTGGTTTGGTGTTTACACATTGGTCTTTGAGTCATCAGTTGGCAGTTCAAAACCATGAACCACTCTGGGGAGAAAGATAGTGCATACTATTCCCCTAAACAGTTAGAGTCTGGGAAACTCACAAGAGAAGTTCTACCCTGTCCTACAGGCTCACTATGAGTCTGCATCCACTCGATGGCATTTAAAGGTTTTTGTTTTTATTTTTTCACAATTGTGAATGTTGTTCCACATATTCTTCCAACTCTACCAGGACCGTGTACTTCCAAGACAGATTGCTCATTCTTCTGATAGTCCATGGTATATTTCATATTCTTCACTGGCATGTTAATTCTTCTTTCATCATCCTTATACATTGCCCAGATTCCCCATGCATAAGAGAAAAGACCCTGTGTTTTGCCAGGTGCACAGTACTTTAATACTCAAAGTGACATCTTTGCCCTTTAACCCATTTCAGAGGGTTGTGCAGCAGAAATTGCCCAATGGAGTATATGGTTGACTGCTGCTTTCATGAGCATGGATGATGGATCCAAAAAGATTGAAAACTTTCACAATTTTAATCCTTTCTCTATTTATCATGAGGCTTCTTTCTGACTCAGATGTGAGATTTTATATTTTCTTTACATTGAGGTGTAATTCACACTGAAGGCTGCAGTCCTTGATTTTCACTGGCCTTGTGTTTTCTCCAAGTCCTTTTCACTTCTAGCAAGCAAGGTGGTACCATCGGCATATCACACAGCTGTTCAATAAGGAGCCTTCCTCTAATCTAGACGCCGAGTTCTTCACATAGTCCAGCCTGCCAGATTTTGGTTCAATATACAGCATGAATATCTACAGAGTGAGGATACAACCTTGACAAACAACTTTCTTGATTTTAAAGTGTTCAGTGTTCCCTAATTCTCCTCCTCTTTGCTTCTTAGCATATATATATGAATATATATGTACACACATACATATATGTGCTTTGCATGAGCATAATGAAACATTCAGGATTCCCATTCTCAATGTTATCAATAGTTTGCTGTGATTCACGTAGTCAAGTTCCTTTGCATATTCAATAAAAATAAACAAACATCTTTTTGGTCTTCTCTGCTCTCAGCCAAGACTGATCTGACAAGTGACCTCTCTTGTTCTAGGTTCTCTTCTATATGTAGTTTGAATTCATTGTAGTTCCCAAAACACAGCTACAAACATTATTGAATTGTTTTTGGAGAAAATTTATTAGCATGTGATATCAGTAATATTGCTTGATAATTTCTGCATTCTCTTGGGTCACCTTTTTGTGGAATGGACAAAAATACAGATTTTCAACAATTAATTGGTCACATTGCTGTCTTCTAAATTTCTTGGCAAAGACTAGTGTTTCCAGTGCTATGTTCATTTATTGAAATATTTCAATTGTTTTTCCTTTTTTTTTTTTTTGACATCACTGTCCTCTGGTGGGAGTAGGATGTCCAGCCTTGCTCCTGGAGAGCTGCTGCTGGATTTGAACCACCAACCCCCTGGGCCACAGTCCCGTAAACAACCACTACACCCCCAGGGCTCAGCCCTCAATTGTTATTCTTTCAATTCTTGTAGTCTTGTTTTTTGCTAATTCTTTCAATGCAGCTTGGACTTCCTTCAATATCATCAGTTCTTCATCATTCTATACAAAATTTTAAAATGTTTGGATGTGACTATTTATTCTGTGGTACAATGACTGTGTATTTTTTCATCTTCCTTTGATGCTTCCTGTATCATTCAGAATCTTTGTCCATAGAATCTTTCTATATTGCAACTCAAGGTTTGGACTTTTTAAGTTCTTCCAACTTTAGAAATGCTGACTCTGTTTTTCATTTTGTTTTTCTAACTCTAGGTCTTTATACATTTTTGTTATAATAATTTACAATGATTTTAGAGCTGCCTTTGGCAATTTCCTTTCAGGTTTTTAACCTTATTTCTTCTACCCATCTTAACTATTCTATGGTTAAAAGCAGGTTTCAGAATCTCTTCTATCATCTATTTTGGTTTTTCTTTTTTCCTTATTATCTTTTAAATGATGATTTTCTTTCTTTGGATATAATATTCTTTATTTTTTAAACTATTTTATTGGGGGCTCATACAACTCTATCACGATCCACATATAAGTTCATTGTGTGTCAAGCATATTTTTACATAATTCTCAAAACATTTACTTTCTATTTAAGCCCTTGGCATTAGCTTCTTGTTTTTCTCCTCCCACACCATTCCCCTCTCTCCCTTATGAATCTCTGATAATTTATGAATTGTTATTATTTTGTCATATCGTACACTGTCTGATGTCTCCCTTCAACCATTTCCCCATTGTCCATACCTCAGGGAATAGTTTACATGTAGATCCTTATAATCGTTTTCCCTGTTCTACCCTACCTTCCCTCCACTCTCCCAGTATCCTGGATTCCCTGTTTCTAGCTCCTTTCTGTACCAGTGTACAACCTCTGGTCTAGCTAGGTTAGTAACGAAGAATTGGGATCATGAGAGTGGGGAAGAGAAAACACTAAAGAACTAGAGAAAAGTTGTATGCTTCATCGTTGCTACACTGCACCCTAACTGATTTGTCTCCGCCCCACTACTCCCTATAAGGAGAAGTCTGTTGCCTACAAATGGGCTTTAGGTCCCCAACCTATACACTCCCTCATTTACAATGATAAAATTTTTAGTTCTTTGCTGCCTGATACCGGATCCCTTTGACACCTTGTGGTCACACAGGCTGGTGTGCTTCTTCCATGTGGACTTTGTTGCTTCTTGACTAGATAGCAGCTTGTTTACCTTTAACCCTGTAAGACCCCAGGTGCTATAGATATGATATTTTGAAATCATCCCAGAACTCCTATGGAATTTGGTCTCAAGTGTTCAGTTTGTGAAGTCTGTTCTTGGCATAATTTCTGAATTCAGGTGCGATATTCTCCAGTTCATAAATTGATTCTTGTGGACTTGTTTTAATTTTCCTCAACCTCAACCTCAGCTTGTCTATGAACAACTGATGGTCTGTTCTAAATTAGGCCATTTGCCTTGTTTTTGTTGATGATCTTGGTCTTTTTCATCATCTCTTGCCATAAATTGGATTCCTGTGCATTCAATCTGGCAAGGTCCACCTGTATAGTTACTCTTTACATTGTTTTAAAAGATATTTGCAATGAATAAAGTAATTGGCCCAGAAATACACTTTTATGTCATCTTCAACATCATTTCTACAATCAAGGTCGTATTTTCAAGTTACCAATCTTTCCTCATTGTTTGCAAATTTTGCATTCAAACACCAGTAATTACCAGTGAATCATGATTATATGTTTGAAAAATTTCAGATGGAAGAGGCCCATAGAATTCTTTAATTTTTTTCATCATTGGCTTTAGTATTTGGTTTAAAAATTTTGGTAATAGTTGTATTAACTGGTATGTGTTTGGATATTATCTTGTCACTGGTAGCACGGTCCCTACATATTTTAAAGATATATCTTGAAATATATATTATATAGACACTGGGTAATGAATGGGACACTAGACCTTGTTCTTTTTCATCCCTAGCACAGTAAACTATATAGTTATGTGATTAAAAGTGACCAATTCCAATTCACTTCAGCTCACTAATGCCTATGATACTAATCTTTATGTCTTCTATTTAATTTTTGATGACTTCCAATTTTCTTTCCTTCACATTCCATGTTCTGATTATTAATGGATATTTGCAGTGATTTCTTCTCATTTTTATATCATTCCATGTGAGCAAATATGTCCTGAAACTTTTTGGCACCATGTTGATTGCAATTTGAAAAAGCACTGCTTTTATTGTGTTGAAGTACGTTCTGGTCTGAGGGGTTCACCTTCTGGACTATAACAGAAGATATAGCTTGCCTAGTGCTGCTCATAGAGTTTCCCTCGGCTAATTTTTCAGAAGTAGTCTCCCAATTCCCATTCACCTGCTCTTTCTTAGGCTAGGAGCTTTGCTGTAATCTGTCCACTATGGTATTTGAAATAGTGTTGGCATAGCATCCAGCCACATGCAAACGACTACAGAATAGCAAACTTGACCCATGAATGGCAGATTAACTTTGGATATGTTTGGTACGTTCAAAATGAGATTCATTTTATAAAAATATTAGAATTTTCTTCAACAATTTCTATAGTCCATTTCCAGAATATCTTTAGTTAGGAAGTGATTCACCACAGGTACCATTACCGAGATGTGGATATGCCAAGGTCAACAGAGGAAATAAGAAAATGCTAACAAATTTTCCTAAAATCCTACATGTTTTCTCCCCCGCTATTTTTTGTCCATGTGTATTCTTACTAAATGAAAACGAAATGCCTGCAACACATTTAAATTCATTACATATAAGTCTGACAACACTAATAATGCACTCACAGTGATTTAAAATAGAATTTGCATCTGAAAAGGAAAGAATAATTTACATCTGAAGTAATTTTTTTCAGGATAAACAAGGTGGAATATGTCCTAAGGAAACATATAAATCAATCTTAAACTGCCACCATAAATAAAACACTAAGTAGTAGCTTGGTTTACCTTTGAAAAAACTGCCACATTATTTTTATAATAGCTGGCAACTGAATTTGAAAAATAAAATTTTTAAATTTCCCCACAATGGATTCAAAGAAAGTCTAGAGAATTCCTTGTTTTAGAAATGGAAAAATCAAAGTAGCTTTATAAGTATTACAGTGGTGAGTAGGTGATGTTCTATTTAATAGAGAATATTAAAGTTTCAGAATTAGGGAGCAACAAGATTAATATGAGGACTTTTCTGACAGAACAAATGTTCAAGTACTCATTACATATCTTGTCTTAAGGCATCATAAGCAAAACAATTACGTTGACTGTGGATTTCATGATTTAAAATGAAAGATATTCCACATAAAACACCTTTTATCCCATCATCTATGATTGCTCTTATATTTTATTTTTTAAATCATTTTATTGGGGGCTCATACAACTCTTATCACAGTCCCTACATACATCCACTGTGCCAAACACATTTGTACAATTTTTGCCATCGGTTTTTATATTTTCAATAAACTATATTTAAAAGCTTTCCATTGATCATGGGTTAATTTTACAATTGTAGAAAAACAAAAAAGCATTTTCTATTTTAGAAAAAAAATACACTCTGGCATTTTCCCATTGGGAGAAAATGTATTTCTTTTATATATCGTAGTAACTTGGGAAAGATCTCTCATACATGTTGATTGTCTACGTGTTATGTCTTAGTTCCATGTTTACATCTAGGTCCTCTCCCACCCCCACCCACCACATATCACACACGTTATTCATTTGACCATATTAATAAACAATACCACGATGAGTTTCAAAATATTTTTTATCATCCTTATTGTTGTTGGTTTCTCATCCTTCACACCCCCACTCCATCCTCCCCTGCTATTCCTCTCGGCAATTATCAACCCAGTTCCTGTTTCTATAGCTCTACCTATCATGGACTTCATGCACAGAAAGGAATTTAAAACACAAACAGGGAACAAGGAAACAAACAAGTCCAACAGTAGTGACAAGACAAAGTAGAAAAACCTCAGTAGAAAAGAAAGTAACAAATAAAAATATTAAAAATATGAAAGTAAAGTTGACACAACTTTAAAATGGCTCAAAAGGAATATCAAATGATAAGGTATTACATTTTTATCTAAATAAATCTTCCATAGTTAATTTTACAATGCTCTCTGTCTGATAGAAAGGAGAGTCACACACATTTTTATAACATGTATTAGTCGGTAGGCATGGTTATGCCTTTATGAATGAGTGATACTGAGTCTGTCAGCAACCCCTAATCTTCATGTAAATGGTGTTCAAGTAAGGTAAAAGTGTTTTATCTGTACAGGTCCACCCACAGATGAGGGTGCTATGGGAAGGTGAGGTGAAGACACCAGATGATCCCTAGCTATCAGAAAGAATAACATCTGGGCCCATAAAGGCTTGTCTAAAAACAAGCAGTCATCTAAGTGAGGCATCAGCTACGTTCACATGGAAGAAGCACACCAGCCTGTGTGATCTAAGGGTTATAAATAATACAATTCAAATTCAAAGAAGGGAATGATATCAGAGCTTAAATTGTACTTGTACGTTTTTGGTCCATCTTAAGTCTCATTTTATATATGATATGAGATATGGGTCCTATTTCATTCTTCTACCAATGAAGATCCAGTAACATATCTTACTGATATGTTCTTGGTGGTAGGTTTTGCATCTCTTTCTCTATGCCTTTTGTTAAAATGATGGGCAGAGTGTTCTCACAAATGGCCTCCTAAAAAAAGGATTAGAAAAAGTAAAGGTATAAAACAAAAAGCAAAAGTAGAAGTATAAAATGCATTACCCTAGTAAAAAGCAACCTTTAAGAGAGACAAGACATTTCTGAATTGCACTGTTCACGTCAGACACTGAAGAGTATATAGTGTCAAACTGCCTCCTTTACTGTCATATAAATTGAAGTTGATGATAGAGTAGTTGTAGGACATACATAAAAGAGAGATTCAAAGATGATCATAAGAATATCACCTACAGGACATCACTCTTACTCACATACATATCCACTAGAAACAATTTGACTTTTTTTTGGGGGGTGGGGTTGGGGCATCCCTGCTCTCCGGTGGTGGGAGTAAGAGGCCCAGCTTCACTGGAACTGAACCTCCGTCCCAGTGAGCCGCAGTCTCGCACACAACCACTATACCACCGGGGCTCAGCCCCACAATTTGACTTTTTTGAGAAACCCATAAGACCACAACAATCAAACTAAACTCCTAGTTAACAACTTTTACCTACAATATTTCACAAAAATTATGATTCTATAAATAGTATACTTTAAACCAATTCCTTCATCACTGCATGATTGCACAGTGATAGTTTCAAACCAATACTCTAAGTAAGTGGGGGAGGGAACTGGAGTATCTGTTGACAAAATGGTTAACCTTAAGTTCTTGCTTCACACCAAAACAGTGCTTGGAAGAATAATGGCAGAACTTGCAAAGGAGGAGAGTAGACGTACTTATTTCTATGTGAGCATAAATAGAAACAATAATCCCAATTTTCTTCCTTCATAATTTAGCATCTTCTTCCTAGACAGCCATTAAATTCAGTAAGCTTATGGAGAAGAGTCCATTTCCAAATGAATAATTTATATACTTTATGTTATGCAAACCTATTGGAGTATTATTTATTGATTTTTAAGGAGAGCTATATAAAATAAAATGTCTAAAGAAAATGAAATAATTCTAATACTAAGAAATAGCCATTATTTCTTATAGTGCACCTGGTACTAGGCTGAGTACCTTACATCCAAAATGTCATGTGTCATCCTAAGAATCTTATGAAACAGGTACTGTTACCATCATGCTCATTTTATGGATAAGAGGTAACTTGCTCAATGACACACAGGAATCGAAGGTCTCTAAGGCCTGAGCTCTCCCATGTATATGCTGCTTTTCCCCACCCATTTATTTGACATCTGAAACCAGGTTGTCATCTTAAACCTTGAACTAGATTGCCGAGCCATAGCATTTTAGAGACAAATGAACTTTTCAAAGGTCAGCTAGTGCAGCTCTCCAATTTTACAAATGAGGGACTTTGATCCTGAGAGATTGCATGCTCAGTATCACGTAGAGACTAGCGGGGCTGACACACTCAATTCCGCTGCTAGACCGCAGGGCTTTACATGCACCTGTTCTCGGCTTGGCACAAGGCAGCAAGATTCCCAGATTCTGAGAGGATCGGGAGTCACTCCTAAGCTTTGAGGTGGCTTGAAGTGCTGCCAACAATCTCAGCTGCCCATGCCTCATGTACAACCTGATGCAAAAGCCAGACAGGACATTCCCCAGCTCTCTCAGTCAGTGAACATTCCGGCCTACCTCTTCCCACCAGTCACAACACCTGCTGGGGCGAAGCTGCCCACTGGAAATAGTGAATGAGCCCACTTTCGCTTCTGACTCATGGTCAGAGGAATCAACGATATTCTGCATGACATTTAGAAGGTTCAAGTGATTCACTACACAATCCACTATGTAGTGTGGCTACATGTAGATAATGTCAATCCTCTACTTTTTAAACCTATTGATATATAAATGCTAGAATGTGACAAGAGGGAAATCCATGGACGCTAAGGGTTGTTAGGGCTGCCCTTCGGTGATCACTGTCTGAATGTTTACAAATGCCTGTGATTCTTTCTCATGCATGCATGGACTCAAAGTGATAATATTTATTTTACTCCTATTTTCCTCTCCCTGCTCCTGAAAATGAGGACATCAAGACTGATTTCCAGTCTGCTTTTGTCTGTCAAAAGCATTTTCAGTAAAAATTTTACCTGATCATTCACCTACATAAATTATATTTATTTCTTATTACTGAGTTTCTAATGTGAACAGCAGATACAAAGCCAAGTTGAGCACTCCACTGCCAGGCAGGAGGCTTGGCCTCTCACTCTGTCCTCCCTCCTAACTGTCTGGACAAAACCCCTAACCTCTCAGATATGCCTTAGGGCAAGCAGACCTGGAGCTGTCCTGACCCTACAGCACCACCTCCACCCAAGTGTCAGTGAGCAATGGACTGCAGGCATGTCAGGACACAGTGACCATCGCCCCTTTTCTCAAAGTTAAAACAATAGCTGGAATAAATATCCAATAATAATTTTCAGTCTTCTTTCAGAACAACATATTATCAAGGTAAATGTGAAATGCACATGGATTATTAGGTTAAAACTTTTAAAATGTTCCTTCATTTTTTTTCATTTAAATTATTTTATTGGGGCTCAGACAGCTCTTATCCCAGATCCATTGTGTCAAGCACATTTGTACATTTGTTCCCGTCACCACTTTCAAAACATTTTCTACTTGAGCCATCGATGTCAGCTTTCATTTCCCCTCCCTCTCCTACCCTCCCTTAGGAACCCTTGATAAGTTATAAATTATTATTTTTCATGTCTTAGGGGCCAACAACCGATGTCTCCCTTCACCCACTTTTCTGTTGTCCTTCTGCTTGGGAGAAGGTTATATGTAGATCACTGTGATCGGTTCCCCCATCCTCCCCCACCTTCTCCTAACCCTCAATATTGATCCTGAAGGATTTATTTGTCCTGGATTCCCTGTGTTTCCAGCTCTGACATGTACCCCTTGTGCATCCTTTGGTCTAGATGAAATTGTATGGTAGAACTGGAGTCGTGATAATGGGGGCTGGGGGTAAGAGGCATTAAAGAACTAGAGGAAAGTTGCAAGTTTCATCTTTATTACGCAATTTTTTCCAAAGGCATTTACACTCCTAAGAGAATAGATAACTTTCTTCCTTTCACATATAGCTTATACATGAATGTTCTTATTGACTTTATTTGATAACTGTAAAAAAATTCCAAGTGTAGAAATAGTCCAAATTTCCAATATTTTAAAAATAAAGTATAATATATTCAACCAATAACATAAGAGACCAAACCTGAACCTGGTACACCCAGCCTGAAGGCAACATACTGGTGTGAAGCAACGAACTAACAGGTATGTTCAGCTGGCTCCAGTCCCAGCTATGTCAACTCTCTTGCCAGAGAATTGTACTACAGAGGACAGCACTGAAAATACAGCTCAGGGAGAGTGGTGGGTCTGCCCCTAACCCATAGCGCTAAGAATAACAGCACTAGAGATACAGTGCGGGAAGTGTGCCTTGTCTGAACACCCCCCCCCCACACCCACACACCCATACACACCAGGGTGAAACACAAAGGGAACACAACAGAGCAGCAAGGGGAGCAAAACAAGAAAGACCCTGAGGAATCCCCAAAATAGACCCGACTCAGAGTGCAGGGTTTGGCACCTCCTTAGACTTGTCCAGGAAACCTACATAAGGGTTAGCAGACAGATTTGAAACGTCTTTTTCAAGGAATCAGTTGGATTTCTGCTGGAGTTTTTGGTACAGTGCTGGTGCCTGGCCCTGGGGCGGAGGAGTAGGGGGAGTCTTCCCCAGAAGCCCCAGTCTCCAGGGGAGGTATGGAAACTAGGGGAGAGACACCCGGCTGTGCTTGGATTCCAACAAGCAGGAAGAGTCACGGGGCCAGGGAAGAGACAACCCACTACGCTGGTACTGCACTCTTAAAAAAAGTTGGACAAAAGTTAGATGCCCAAGTCCAAGCTCTCAGGAGGCTGGACGCCCCTTGAGGTCACCCGGAGCCCTGGGTACTGCAATCAGTCCCTGATCCGCCCAGACCCCATCACCACCGCAGCTGTGTTCTTTTCTTCCCGGTCCCTCGATCCTGGCTTGGGGCTGGCCTCATAGAGGGAGTTTAGAGGTCATCAGGTGGGATGAAGTCGGGGCGGAGGTGGCAGAATCCGCTTGCTGGCTGGGGCAGCAGGCAGGACAGGAAACGGCTGGCCTCCCAGAGGGAGTGGGGGAATGGAGTTGTCTAGAAAAATCAGGCTTGCCGAGGAGGGCGGTGCTGGTGAAGATTGGTGCATCGATTTGGAGGTGCGTCGGGGGTGCGGTGGGGAAGTAGGGAGGCGCAGGATGGGGCCGAGGTGACTGTTCAAAAGTTGCTGAAGGGCTCGTTTTTCTTGCTCTAGTCCATTGGCAGGTCCTGCTTGCTGCTGCGCTTCTGACAGGCCCTCTCCTTGGCCCCGGCCAGGGAGATGTTGAAGTCCAGGACGAGGTCAGAAGCAGCAACCCTGGAGGAAGGCTCAGGGGAGTCCTGCTTCTTGGGGCTGTTCTCCAGATTCAACTCTTCACTGGTGTCGGGGGAGGTGGACATCTCCAAGGCTGGCCTGGAGTTCTCAGTGGCCCCCTCAGCCAAGGGCTCTGTCTGGGGCTCAGCCGAGGCTTCCTTGGGGATCTCCTCATTGGTTAGGGGCTCAGGCAGGGGACCGTCCAGGTGCTCCTGAGACAGGATCACTTTGCACCTCTTAAAGAACTCGTCTGTCTCCTTGTCCACCACCAGCAGCTTGATCTCATCCCCAGAGGCCTCGATGGCGGACACCACATCCCCATACTGCTTGCCCTCCATGCAGACCCCGTTCACCTCCACGATGCGGTCCTGCTCACGGAGCCCCGAGGCTTCAGCCGGCGAGTCTGGGCCCAGCACCCCGATGTACTGGAGGCTGGGCCTGGACGTGTGGCAATGCAATTCGAAGCCGTAGCCGTCAGGGCCCTTCTTCATGGCGCAGAGCCGGGGCCGCAGCGCACGCTGCTCCGCATGGCTCTTCTCGGCCGCGAGTGGCTCGCTCTCGCAGCCAGCCCCTGGTGCCTCGGGGGCGGCCGGCCAGGACCCCCTCAGGGCACGCAGCAGCTCCTCGCTTACCTGGACGCCCAGCTTCCGCAGCTGCTCGTCCACGTGGGGGTCGACCACCAACAGGCGCACGCCGTTGCGCGCGGAGCAGATGCGGCTCACCACCTGCTGATGGGTCTCCTTCTCCACGTTTTCGCCATTCACTTCCACCAGCCGGTCGCCGGCGCGCAACCCCGCCTTCTGGGCTGGCGAGTCAGCCTCCACCAGCCAGACGAACTGGTCCACCTTGCTCCTCTTCCCATACAGGTGGAAGCCGTAGCCGTTCGGACCCTTCTCTAGACAGCAGAGCCGGGGCAAGGGGGGCTTGGGCGCCGTGGCTGCGTTCATGTCGTCCAGCGACGGCTCCGCGGTGCCACGCGGTGCCAAGGACAGGACGGTCAGTCCTTCTCCCGCTCCGCGAAGCTGGGTGTGCAGCGAGCTCGGGCGGAGCAAACAGGTGTTCTGGCGGCGGCGCGCGCGGTCCGAGTCTGGAGAAGGGCGGAAATGAAGCTTCGCCTTGCGTGACTGCGGATCTGGAACTATTTATAGGCGTTTTCTTCTTCTACCCTTCATTCCATGTCTATCTATGTGAGGTAGGCAAGATAACCATTCCTGAGGATAAAACAATGAGACGGAGAGCCAACAAACCCAGGAGCAAGGGAACAGCAAGAGATCTAAAATTAATGGAGAGGTAGAATGCCTGGGAGATTTGATCAAGTACAATGTAGCAGAGAGGTATTACTGACTGACGAATGTCAAGCATGATAGTGGGGCAGGAAGAAATTAAAAGAAAATAGAAGAACTAGGAGACAAGAGACATGGATTGAAGTATAAATATAGACAAGTATGTATGTAAATATATTAATATGTAACAATGGAGATATAGACCTGTGCACATATATTTATATGTTAAGTATTCAGAAGCAGATGGACATTTGGCTTCTACTCAAATACTTCCTCAATGCAAGAGCATTTTTTTCTCATAACTTGACATTCTGTGATGCTCACCTTTGTGACCTGATCACTAAAGAAAAATGGATGCCTAAGCAAATATGGTGGAGATAGTTGATTGTGCCCGGCTATTACAAGATATAAAGTCTAGGGTCTTAAAGGCTTGAAAGTAAGCAAGCAGCCATCTAACAACAAAGCACATGTGTGATCATGAGATGTTGATGGGATCAGGTATCAGGGCTAGGAAGACCCCAAACAATGATACTGACATGAATGAGTGGGGTCAGAGTGGAGACCCAAAGCCCATCTGTAGACAAGAGGGCATCCGCTCAGAGAAGGGTTATAAGGAAGGGATGAATCATCCAGAATGCAGTATAGCACTGATGAAACATACAACATTGCTCTAATTCCTTAATGCTTCCTTCCCCCCACTATCATGGCCCTAGTTCTGCCTTACAAACCTGGCTGGAGAGAAACACAGTACAGATAGGAGCTCTCGATACACAGACTCTAGGACAGATACCCCACCCACCCCCAGAAACAGTAGAGAGGGTGAACTGATCACAAGTATCAACATATCACACACACACACACACACACACACACACACACACTCCTTGAGAGGAATGAATAACCAAAATGTAGATGAAGGGAGACCATGAATGGTGTGAGACATGAAAACAGTTATATTTTCTAATTTATCAAGGATTCAAGTGGGTGGGGAGGGGAAATGGGGAGGTTAAAAAGAGAAAGAGGAGCTGATACCAAGGACTCAAGTAAAAAGAAAATGCTCTGAAATTGATGACATATGTACAAAAGTGCTTGATATAATTGATGTAGGAGTTGTTCTAAGAGTTCTGTGATACCCAATAATGTGATTTATTTAAAAAATAAGAAAAAAGTAATAAATACAGGCTATACAATGGATAAACATTGAAAGAGAAATTTTTTTAAAAAGGTCAATGAGGAGCATGTCTTATATGATTCCATTTCTTTGAAATGTCCACAATAGGAAAATGCATGGTGTCAGGATGTAGATTCGAGGCTGTCAAGGGACAGGGAGGAGTGAGGGCAGGGAATGAGCCCTAAGGGTGGGGAGTTTTCTTTTGAAGCGATAGAGATACTCTGGAATTGAGAGAACAGTGCAGATTACACAACTTTGTGAATAATAAAGTCCACACAACTGTATACTTTCAAGTGGTGAAATTTACATTATGGAGATTGTATTTTAATTTTACAAGCCACTTAAAAGAAATATCAATGCCACAAAAGGAAAGGGGAAAAGACTTAGGTTTGCACCCCCAATCTTCTTCCATTAGTGACACTTCTTCACAATTGTATGAATGAAAATGCCTTGCTTTTTAAAACTGAGTAAGGGCATGAAAACTCACTCAACAAGTATTAATTGAGCAGAAGTAATGTGGCACTCTTTTCTTGTATTCATTGTCTATCTGCTCACATGTCCCCAACCTCTCCTGACATAGCCCATCAAGAAACCATCAAAAGAGCTACTGTATACATAGCTTTACCTATATAGTATTTCACATCCCAAAAAATCATAGAGGGCTGAGCCCCGGTGGTGTAGTGGTTGTGCGCACGATTGCGGCCCACTGGGACGGAGGTTCAATTCCAGCAGTGGGGCAGGGCCTCCTATTCCCACCACTGGTGAGCAGTAAGCCCCCCCCCAAAAAAAAATCATAGAAAAATACAGAAACAAACAACACAAACAAAACACTGCACTCTGCATGATAGCAAAGATAATCACATCCTGGGTAAATAATATAAAATGATACTGATGTCTCTCAAGTGAACCAGAGACATATACAAGCCATAGACATATGAATGTATTTGCAGTTCACACTTAATCCTAACTCCAGGCTAAGAGCAAACTGTTGTTATGGATCTACTTCATGTTGATTCTTATGAAGAGACCACTGCCTGAGAGCACCCGCATGAAGAAATGGGTAAAGTGTGGTGAAGAAACTAGACAGTGTCCAGCTATTGGAAAGAATAGCATATGGGATGATATCTTCAACAAGAAGCCATGGAAGTGAGGTGTCAACTAAGACCACACAAAAGAAGAACATCAGCATGTAAGATACCTTTTTATTTTTTTTTTTATTTTTATTTATTTTTTTTTTTAAGGCATCACTGCCCTCAGGTGGTGGGAGTAGGAGGCCCAGCCTTTGCTCCTGGGAGCCGGAATTGAACCTCCATCCCAGTGGGCCGCAGTCCCGCGCACAACCACTACGCCACCGGGGCTCAGCCCAAGATACCTTTTTAAAATGTAAAGCTGTGCTTCCATTTTTCTTCTTTTTCAGAAAATTAATGATTTCATTCAGACCTTGTGAGTTGTTTTTCAATACAACTTCTTTATGGTTTATACTTAAATGTTTTTCTGATTTTGGAATTAAAAAGAAAAACAAAATTGCCTTATAATCTTTGCTTAGGATTTCTCATCAAACCACAGCTCATATGTTCTTCCTTTGTTCATAGGAACACTGAAAGAATGTTGGAACACCCTGCCAAATTTTCCCTGGGTTCCATTCATTCTTGTTGGCTTAATTAACTCTAGAGAATCACATTCCTTCACTATCCCTGTATGTTCTTGGAGATATAACTATCAGCAAGATCAGTAACAAAATGCACGAGGCATTGTTTTGGAAAATGAGGCTTCCAGAATACAGGCTTGTAGTTTCCAACCTTGATATTTATCTGCCTATAGAGCAGATCTGAAATTTGCCTTTGGAAAAAATTGGTCATATTTTTCTTCCACATAACAGATGTATTCGACTCCCACAATATTAGCAAGTTGTGTGTCCTATCTTGTACTTTTCTGCTAGTCTTTCTGCTAAATTTAAACTTAGTAGCAAGGATTTCAAGTCAGGGCATGCTAACATTTATCATAACAAGTGTAGTTTATTTAGGTCACTTATTACCACCCATTATTGTAGTCAAGAAATTAGTTCTATCTCAGTAAGCCTGTTTTGAATGAGAACATATTTTCTTATTTTCATTTTGCTTTAGGGTTATCTTATTTTAACAGGTCTAGTAAAAAATGTTATAGAGTATTAAAAAGGGAGTTTACAGCCTTTTGATATTTTTAAAATCAAGATCCAAGAAGATGTAAATTGAGATTTCACAAAGATCCTTTGAAAAGCAAGAAGAGCAAACCCTGTCTTGTTCTTTGTGCATATTATTATATCTATAGGTCTATCTAGATAAGATAAGCAGGAAAATCAACTTGGAGGAGAAAACAATGGGATCAACAGTTCCGGTGGGGGGGGGGGGGGGGACATGGGAGAAAGGGTGACAGGGTAAAGCGTGTGGGTGTTAACAATCCAGGGATAAGGGAACAAAAAGTGATCCAAAATTGATGGTGAGGAAGGTGTAGGAGGCCTGGTAGGGCTTGATCAAGGACAATGTCACCTAGAGGAATTACTGAAATCCAAATGAAGGGTGAACATTATAGTGGGACAAGAGGGAAGTAAAAGGAAATAGAGAAAGGAACTAGGAGGCAAAGAGCATTTACAGAGGTCTAAATACAGGAATGTACATATGTAAATAAATTTATATATGATTATGGGGAAATATATATATATATATTTATAGGTTTAGTATTAAGGTAGCAGATGAACATTGTGCCTTTGCTCAAGTACTCGTCAATGCAAGAACACTTTGTTCTATTATTAGCATATCATAATGTTCACCTTTCCAACATGATCACCGAAGAGAAAGTGGGTGCATAAGCAAATGTGGTGAAGAAAGCGGATGGTGCCCAACTATCAAAAGATAGAGCAACTGGGTCTTAAAGGCTTGAAGAAAAACAAGTGGCCATTAAGCTGAGAAGCAACAAATACAACATGGAAGAAGCACACCAGCCTGTATGATCGCGAGGTGTATATAGGATCAGGCATCAGGCATCAAAGAACAAAAAATCATATGCCATTGGGAATGAAGGAGAGTGCGGAGTGGAGACCCAAAGTCCATCAGTAGGTAACTGGACATCCCCTTACAGAAGGGCTGTGGGGAGGAGACAAGCCAGTCACAGGTCAGTGTGGCAACAATGAAGCATACAACTTTCCTCTAGGTCTTGAATGCTTCCCCCACCCCTACTGTAATGTTCCCAATTCTACCTTACAAATCCAGCTAGACCAGAAGATGTACACAGACACAGATAGAAATTGGAAACACGGGGAATCCAGGACAGATGAACCCCTCAGGACTAATGATGAGAGGAGAGACAACAGGAGGTTAAGGAGAAAGGGGGGGAGAAGAGGAATCAATCACAAGGATCTATCTATAACCCTTGCCTGGGGAACGGACAACAGAAAAGTGGGTGAAGAGGGACAGTACACGATGTGAAAAAAATAACTTATAAATTATAAAAGGTTTATGAGGAAGGGAGGGTGGGGAAAGAGGGGGAAAATGAGGAGCTGATACCAAGGGCTCAAGTAGAAAGAAAATGTTTTGAGAATGATGATGGCGACAAATGTGTTCGACACATTGTATGTACGTATGGATTGTGATAAGAGTTGTGCAAACCCCAATAAAGTGATTGTTTTTTTAAAAAAAGAAGAGCAAACCATAGGAATTAATTTTTCTATTAAAAAAGTTTTGCATCGGGCTGAGCCCCGGTGGTGTAGTGATTGTGCGCAAGACTGCGGCCCACTGGGATGGAGGTTCAATTCCAGCAGCAACTCCACAGAAACAAAGGCTGGGCCTCCTACTCCCACCGCCAGAGGTGGTGATGCCCCCCAAACAAACAAACAAAAGACAAAAGAGTTTAGCAGCAATACCGCAATAAAGGATTTTTGTTATTTGAATTGGTGAAACATTTTCTCAGCTACCATGTTACTTATCCCCCTACCTGAGGTTTATGCTTGCTTTTCTCCAAAAGTATCTAATTTTTATCATTTTATCTGAGTATTGTTCTCTCCTTACCTCAAATTTCGGTTTAAAATTCATTTTGCTGGCTTGGCAAGTTTCCAGTTAAATGCATTTTCATCTCAGTTCTCAAGAAATACACTCAACTTATTAACACAACGGATTACTTTACAAGGGGTAAAGTCCCAGTCAAGAAAGCCCGGTTTGGGTTGTCTTTTACTATTTGGAGGGGATGCTACTTGACACCCACTACCTTTTTCAAAGTCATGGCCTCAAGTGCAAGAAGAAATCAAACCCCTCTTCAATGCTCAAACCAAGTACTTCTGATGTTATCATTCATCTCCATATAAATCAACTAGTAGATTTAGGTATGTACAGTTGATAAATCTCAGAAGACCTCCAGAGGAAACCTCTCATATCAGCTCCCACACAATTTGCCTCTGCATTAATGAAAATGAAATAGCATGCCTTTCCTCTTTTGTCACTTCTCTAGGATTTCAATTGGATACTTTTTCCTCGGCTTCTTCATGGTAGATCTTTATAGCCCTACAAAAATTTCCCTAATGTGTAAAAAGATAGTCTGCAAATTATCATAAAGTATATAAAAATACTTTAATGGCATTACCAAGGATTCCTTTCCAGATCTTTAAATACTCTGCTTTAGTTGTAATGGTCTCCAAGAATCAGATACATGGGATTTAAAATTTGGGTGGAAATTGAAAATGTGCCAGGCTCAGGTGAGACAAAAAGACTTGACATGATATTATCTTCAGAAATGTTCTATCATATAAGGAAGTTAAATTCCTGAACTCAGCCACACACATACCACTGTTACCATAGCAGCCATCCACTGGAGAGTGTGGATAGCTCATTTGAGATGTCCAATTGTAAAAAAGAAACTGAAAATGCCTATCATTCCACAATCTTAGAAGTAGATAGATCACTTTAATTATGTACGTGACAGAAGGAATGTGTGTCACAAATGGAATTTATCATAAAGAAGGACAATAAGATGACATGGACTTATAATGACAAAACGTAATTCAAAGAAAACTGGTAGTTGTTCTTTAAATGAATAAAAAATAAAATTTTCAAGAAAGCAACTTATATATTATATAACAGTACTGAGAATTCCACAGCAATGCTACTTACTTGTACTCTGAGCAGCCTGGCCAGAGTTTCACAAGCCTGGTTATCATTTTCTGTGCACGCTACTTCAAACAGGGTATGATAATTTTCTAGTATCTTAGCCATTGTCTTGTTGCATAAGTCTTGTTCTTTCATGCCTTCAAGCCCAGGTGGCACACTAAAAATAATGAGGAGAGAGGAAAAAGAAAGGAATGACAACTTTGCACCAGGAAATATATCCAATAGGGCATTGCCCAATCACAGATAGGTAGGTGCTCCCCTGTAAACACTATTTTACCAAATATTTCATGTACATATGAATGTTCATGGTAACTAAGGAGTGCTACTTTGTACTGTACATCAAAACATCATTATTTTTACTGTACTGTGTGAAATCTGTTTAGTATATGTAGAAATGATTCTTTAATGTTTTTATGCCTAGAAAAAGGTACAATATATACCAAGACAAACATTTTACTACCTGACAAATCATACTTGTTTCTATTTACAAGTTCTATATAAATACAGATTTAGGAACTGAATGGTTTTGTAATCTAAGGACTGCCTGTGTATGATATAGTATTCTTACAGCATTCAAATTTTATAAAGTTCTACTTCACAGAATCCATGGATACATGACTGAACTGTATAAAACACAGCTGACTCAGACTTTTATGTTGATTTCTTTTGAATCCTTGGCCTTCTTAGAACATGCTAAACAAACTCTATGCATGACAGTGCTAGGATAGTGGTGCTGTGGTAAGAGCTGAATCTTTAACATATACTAAAACATAAATGTACAGGCTGTGCAGAAAGGAATTACAGATTAACATGTAGTAGTAATAGTTGCTCTTGTTGCTGTGGTTAGAGTCTGTTGCATTTGTTGCAATGCATAGTGACCCAATCTATGTAAACAAAATGATGCCTGGTCTTGCATCATGCTCACAGTTGTTTTGATGTTTGAGCTCATTATTGTAGCTACCATGTCAGTCAGTCTTATGGAGATTCTTCTTCTTTCGCTTCTTCTTCTTCTTCTTCTTCTTTCTACTTTACCAAGCATTATGACACTTCCCAGGGGCTAGTCTCTTCTGATAACATATAAAATAAGGGAGACAAAGTCTTACCATCTTACTTGCATCACAACTTGGCTAACAGGTAGCACCATGATAAGTGGAGGAAAGTCTGAGGTTGTCAAGGATTTTGTCTTGCTTGAATCCACCATCAAGGGAAGCAGGAGTCAAGAGATCAAAGGATACATCATATTGAGTAAACCACGGCATAAGACTTCTTTCCAGTTCTGAATGGGAAGGGTGCTACTTAGAGGACTCAGGTGCTCTGATCTATGCCCAAGGTATTGTCAATGATCTCATCTGCATGTGACAGTTGGATGCTGAATAAAGAATGCCAAGGAAGAATGGATGCATTGAACTATGATGCTGGCAAAGGGAATGGAAAATACTATGGATTGTACTGGGTACATCTGCTGCAGGGGACCTCTGTAGGGTATTGAAACACAAGGATGTTACTTTGAGGACTAAAGCTTGCCTGAACCAAGCCATGCCATTTTCTATAGTCTCATATATTTGTGAAAATTAGGCATTGAATAAAAACTGATATATTTAAATCGTGGTACTGGCAAAGAATATTGAAAATATCATGGACTATTAAAAGGTCAAACTGATCTGCCTTGGAAGAAGTATGGCCAGAGGGCTCCTTAGAGGCAAGAATGGCATGCATGACTCATCTCATCTACTTAGACCATGTCTTGAGAGAGACCATTTCCTGTAGTAAAGCATCATGATCGGAAAAGTGGAGGGGCCTCAAAACAGAGAAAGACACTCAGGGAGATGGACTGACACCATGGCTCCAACAATGGGCTCAAGGATGGGAACAATGACGAGAATGGTTCAGGACAGGACAGTGTTTCCTTTTGTGACACATGGGGTCACTAGCGGTTAGAAGCATCTCAACAGCACCTAACAACAATAGCATGAACTGCCAAAAGAGCAAACACATCTATCTTGAAAGAAGTGCAGCCAGTACGTTCCTTAGAAGCGAGGACGGTGAGACTACATCTTATGTACTTTGGATGTGCTATCACGAGAGACCCGTCCCTGAAAAAGAACTTCATGCTTAGTGCTTGTTACTGAGCACTCGCAGTACTTGTCTTTGTGGTTGATGTTAGGGGCCATCAAGTCAGTTACAACACACAACAGAGTGAAACACTGCCCACTTCTGTGCCATTCTCACAGTCATTCCTCTGTGCAAACCCACTGTGTCAGCCACTGAGTCAGTAGAGCTCCTCAAGGGTCTTTCTCTTGTCACGGCCCCTCTCTATTGCAATTGTGACATCCTTCTCTCGGGACTGGTCTCTCCTGATAACGTGTCTAAAGTAAGACACAGTCCTGGTCCACTTGACTCTCAGGAGCACTCTGGCTGTTCTTCTTCCATGACAGGTTTGTTTGTGCTTTTATTAAGGTAACATAGTGAAGAGGGGCAGTGAAATAGAGGCAGACCTTTGACAAGACAGATTGGCTGCAATGATAGGCTCCCAGATAAGAACCGATGTGAAGGTGGTGCAGGTTTAGGCAGAGTTTCTATTACACATAGAACCACTCTGAGTCAGAGCCGACTTGATGGCATCTAATATTTGTGCTGTCTTCTCCAGTTTTTTAATTCCACTGTGTTCGGATTACCTATTCCTCTCAGCTTTGTTTCACTGACATTTGTATGTATATGCAGTCTTCTGTGTTTTAATATAAGTTTTAATGAATCAGTTAAAAAAGGCTTCAATTCAAATAAAAAGATTCACATCATTTGATTTATCGACACTCTTCAAATAGGATTGTTCAAGCAGGCCTAAATGTATCTAATCATATCATCCCTTGGTCACATCCCCCAGTCTTGTCCACAAAAATTCCATGGAAATCATATTTATTTATTATTTTGCAATTTAAAATTACTGGCAAGCTGAGCCATTCTTCCATTAGGTACCTTCTCCTCCATGTCTCCCCCAAACCCTGCCAAATTCCATTATGGAAAGCAATCCTGTAGGCTAAGTTTAATAAGCATCTCAAAAAGCATAAAAGCTTCTTAGTGTCTAATGTACTGGCTGTGAATCTAGTGTGATTGACCTTTTTCATCTATGTTATGAATGAAAATTCGGTTAAAATTAATAAAGGCTGGAAGACTTTTAAATCGATAGCATTCAACCACAAAGTTACTAATGTTTCTTAGAATTGTGGCAGGCAGTGAAACTAAAATTTTCAGAATTGTTTATATACCTGGATCCACCCTTGGCAAAGATTTCCTTATTCTTAGAACTGCTGTCATCAGACTTTCCATGTATTCAGTTTATATGATGTATGTCTGCTTTCATTTTTCTCTCTTCACATTACAGATTTTACAACCCGTGCTACTGAACAAAGGCATTCATTTGTTTTTTCCTTTTCAAATGCAGTGACAGATCCTCAAACTTCATAAATAAGAACTCTGGACTACTACATCCAAAATTAGCAAACTATGATTATAAAAATATTTTGTAAATTACAAAGTTTATTCAAATATCCAGCTATTTGACATTTGATGACTGTGGTAGCTACATAGTTTGATGTCAGCTTGATAAATAGAGTGATTTAAGCTTGTCAATCAAGCCTGATGGGTGTGACCTTATGAGGATTCTGGGAACGTCCTCTCTTTCTACCTGGAGGCAGACCCCATCCTCTCTCTGTGTTTCACCTTCCTGTTGACAAACCACACGGGGCCACACTGATGGCAGCCCGAGCCCGGGAGATGCAGCCACTGTCACTGGATCCACAAGACTTTCTGTCCTGTGTTCCTCCTGCATTTGGCATCATTGCATGTGCTATGTGAGTCTAAAGAGGAATTTATGGACTAGTATGGGACATAAAGAGCTAATATCAGACTTACGGACATGATCTGGGCTGGGATGTTTTCTCAGTATGTAATTGCTCTTTGCTATAAAACTCTCGTACACACATATGAGTGTCTCTAGATTTCTTTCTCTAGTCTACCCAGCCTAACCCAGTGACCAATCATTTGGGTGATGAAACAATGCTTTAAATTTCATATTACATACCTAGATATGCTCCAATCTATGTTAGATACATGATTTCCACCAAACGCATGAAGAACTAACTGATCAATATTCATAAACATAACAAATCAAATCCACTGCTTCTGAGCCAATTCCAACTCAAAGTGACTCTGTGTAGGTTTTCCAAGATTGCTAATATTTAGAGGAAGAGACAGACTCATCTTCCTTTCTCAGAGCTGGTGTGGGCATGAACCACTAATGCTGTGGTTCACAGCTGGATGCTTATCCCACAGTGTCACCATGGCTCCTTTTTTTTCTTAGCACAGCTACTATTAAAATCTGAAATTATAAAAATCAGAATGTAATAGAGGTACTTAACTACACAAAAATAGCAGTACAACTACTGTCATTGTCAAGCATGCTGAATGTGCCTTGCTGTAAAGCAAAACAAACAAAAAACAAACCTCTTTCAAGTATCATATAGAAAAGTCACCTTGTGGGAAAGATGTTGCTTCAATGTTGGTGTCTCTAAGATACATAATATTTATTTGAAAGAAGTCACAATTAGAAATGATTGAACAAATTACTTGTAAAAAAGAATTTCCTACTTTAAAATCCAAGACTAATTTTCCTTGACTTCACTTTTATATAAGACCTGGGCTGATGAAAAAGCAGTAAGTTAAAAGTGTCAGCTCTCCAGAATAGCAATTCTAGAAGAAGTAGCCAGTGGTTCTGTGACAGTCTCCAGTTCTCCTGAAATTGTGATGCCTAGAAGCGACCAAGGCATCTAAGGGGTTTCAGGTAACCTGCATTAGGCAGAGCAGCTGAAATATTTTGCTGGTTTTAGGTGTCATAGCATTTGTTCTGACCCATAATGAACTTATGCACAACAGAACAAAAAAACGGCACAGTTCTACACCACTATGGCAATTGTTCCTTTGCCTGAACCCATTGAGGCAGCCCCGGTGTCAAACCAGTGAGTTGACGCCTATGGCAGTTACAAGATTTCATGTCAACCTGATAAAAAAGTGCAGGGTGGAATCTGTCACTCAGGTCAGATGATGCCTCCTTGTGCGCATGGCCTTCTCATGAGGATACTGGGAACTTCCTCTCATGCCCTCTGGAGATGGGCCACACACTCTCTATGCTTCACTTTGCTGTTGAACAGGCATAGTCTGAGAGATGTAGGAGTCACATGGCGACTCCCACCAGTGTTGAGATGCTTCCGCCACCATTGCATCCACAATACTTTGCACCTGCTGGACTGGGCTCTTTCTGCATTCTGCATCATTGCATGTGACTGTGTGAGTCTGAGGAGGGATTTATAAACGTTTTGGACTTACTGGACGGGACCGGAATGCTTTTTTAATATACAATTGCTCTTTGATATAAAGTTCTCTCTTATATGAGTGCCAATGAATTTGTTTCTCTAGTCAAAACCCAGATAAACACAATGCCCTTCCTCATTTTCACTGTGTCTCCACTTTACCAAACATCATGTCCTTCTCCAAGGACTCGTCTCTCCTGACAACATATTCCAAGAATCCAAGACAAAATTTTGACACCCTTGCGTCTAAGAAGGACCCTGGCTTTACTTCTTTTCGTTATAGATCAATATTTCCTTTGAACAGTCCATGGTACTTTCAATATTCTTCTCCAGGACCATGATCCAAAAGCATCCATTTTTCTTTGGCTTCCCCAGTGTCCAACTTTCATATGCATATGAGGCAATAGAGAAGATCATGGCTTGGGTCAGACACACCTTAGTTCTCAAATTAACATCTTTTCTCTTCGATACTCTAAAGAGGTCTTGTGTAGCAGATTAACCTAATGCAGTACATCTTTGATCTCTTGATTGTAGCTTCCATGAGCATTGAGTGTGGGTCCAAGCAAGACAAAATCCTTGACAAATTCAAATTTTTCTCCATTTATCATGATGTTACTTATTGGTCTCATGTGATGATTTTGATCTTTCTTCCGTTGAGTTGTAATCCATTCTGAAGACTACAATCCTTAATCTTCATTTAAAAATCCTTTAAGTCCTTCTCACTGTCAGCAAGCAAGGTGTGTCATCTGCATACCATAGATTTTTAATAAGCCTTCCTCCAGTCACGATGCTGCACTCTTCAAATAATCCAGCTTCTCTGGTGATTTGCTCAGTTATAGATTGAACAAGTATGATGAGAGGACACAATTCTGAAGCACACTTGTCCTGATTATAAACCATACAGTCTGCCTTTTTGATCCAGATGCAAGCTCTGAATGAGCACAGTGAAATGTTCTGGAACTTCATTCCCATTTATTCATAGTTTATTATGGTCCACACAGTCAAATGCTTTTGCATAGTTAATGAAGCACAAATAAACATCTTTCTGGGATTCTCTGCTTTTAGCCAAGAAATACATGGTTTAAAAAACAAAACAAAACCCCAGGCTGTGACAGGTACTGAAAACAAAAGAACATTTTGATCCATCATTGTTGTAGTGTCGATACATTTATCTGTCCTTATGGGGATGCATATTGGTGACTATCAGGACCGTAATAAATTCCAGAGTCTTAAATCATCTTTAAAGCTATTTGAAAGAAACTTTTTATGCCATGACCCAGCTGTATCATCCTTGTATAATGATGCAGAGATAAAGGAAAAGATGACGACCTTAACTTTAATTTGCTCTGAATTATGTGTACCTGCATGTACTTTCATTATAAAACTTGATAAACTGACTTCATAGAAAAGCTGCTTCAAGGAAGAAACTTGATTAACTTGAATTTCAGCTTCTTGCCTCACTAGAAAATAGTTTAAAGGAATAAAGAAAAATCAAAATCCCAGGATAAGAAACAATAAGATAATTATCTAATCACTGGCCAAAACACATTTTGGTGCCCCAGATGTTAGGCTTCTCTCTGGGTATATTGACCTGCTGATGTAAAAAAATTCATGTCTTCCCCTATTGGTTGGAGTTCTTGAGATATAGAACATATGCCATAGAGCACTCTTCATTCTGTTTGCCTATAAAAAAAGCAGATTATTTTAATGCAGTGTTAGTTAGCCTTAGCTAGCTGAAGTACATGCTGGATTTATTGGAAGTGTTGGTGTTGTACTAAATATTTAGGTCACATGGTGTCCTTTGAACTCAAGATATAGCTGAACAGTGCAAATTACATGAATGTGGAACATTCCCCAAGTATCACTTTACCTTTTTAGTAACTCAATAGCAGGCAGTTTCAATTTGTCATCTTTAAAAGGGGCCGAAACCAAGAGTTACGGTACCATTAATAAGGAGCCCTGATGGTATCATGGGTTCTGTGTTTGACTGCCAACCACCAGGTCAGTTATTCAAGTCCACCAGCCTCCCTGCAAATGAAAGATGAGACTTTCTGCTCCCATAAGAATCTAGGGCCTCAGGAACCCAAAGGACAAACTTCACTCTGTCCTACAGGGCTGTTGTGAGGCCTACTTGACTGACTGCTAGTGAGTTTGGTATAAGAAATAAAGATTAAAATTTTATGAAATCCAAAATGGTTCTGTGAGAATTCAAATTTCTTTATTAAAATTTACATCCTCTAACTTGGTTATAAGATGGTAAAATTTCACCTGAGCACTGAAAAAATATTTCTTGTATAAAAGCTTGGAGTCAACCTCACCACTATATCATTTAACATGAGTTATCCATTTACTTCTACATATTAAAATATATTCAGAAATGTTTACTGGATTGTATATATATATATATATATATATTCAATATTCTTTTCTAGTCTTCTTAAGCTGTGTCCTGGCTTTGCAGAATTCAAGTTGTAATCTTTAAAAAAAAAAAAAAGCTCGCTACCACCGAATCAATTCTAACTAAGTGATTCTACAGAGCAGAGAAGAACCACCCCTTGTTGCTTCTAACCCTGTAAGTATTTGAAAGGCTTTGGTGTGATTGAGGGTTTCAAACCACTAACCAACCTTCTGATTGGCTACTCAATGTGAAACCAAGCCTAAGAATTCATGATGATTCTACATACAACTTCTCTTGGAAGTCCCCAAGTAATTAATTCTTTGTCAAATACTTCCTTTTGGTCTTGTCCTGTGATTTGTGGTTAAGAGTGCTCATATTTAAAACTAGGGTGATAAGTTATTAAATTAGTGTAACTTTATAGCTGAAAATGTAGTAGAATAACCTATCAAAGAAAATAGACTGTATGTGGTGTAGTCAATGCAATTTTCTGAGTCAGCACCCCAAATAACCCCAAGAAGAGACCTGAAAATCAAGACATCAAGAAAAAACTTTTTTTTTGTAGTTGGGGTTGTGTATTGCGCACATTTGAGACCAGTTGGTCCCCAACCAGGATGATATACAACACTTTGAAATGGCATATTTGGCCATCAAATCATAAAATTCCCAGCTTCCTTAGCTCAGTTGTCTTGCCTACAGCTGAGACCGATAGATTTTGTGATCACTCAAAATGCCCATGGATTTAGGTGTGCTCATTTTATCACATAAGGTTCTGTTTTCTTCAGCCATGGCATGTTGTCACTGCAGAAAAGCTACCTACTTTTTCAGTAGCACAAATGAAAATGGGTTTATGAGTAGGAAAATTTCCCCTCATCAGTTTTCTTAAAAGAAGTGATGTGTAAGAGAATGCTATTTCCCAAGAAGAATCAAAATATACTTTTAAGTACTTAACAGACTTCCAAACACCATCTATTCAGCCCCCCGCCCCCCCGCCAGGCTCCCAGCAGACAACCAAAGTGACAGAAATTAGAAAAGTCCCTGATATCTCTAAGACAGAAAAATTAATATCCTTACCCCACCAAGAACAGTTGGACTGGGCAGTGGGGAAGGGGGTGAATGTGAAGAGGCTTAAACAACTATACCAAAAGACAATGATAGGAATACGAATGGAAGCATGCTCAAAATGTTACCACAGCCCCTAGAATAATCGTCACTTGTTGTCCTCTCTCATGATTATATGTTTCTCTCTCTCCATTCTTTTGGTTTCAGCTTCATCAGGCCATCATCATTCTGCCAGGTCACCTAAAGAAGTTCCATGGAGCCTTGTGACTCCCACAAAAGTTTCTTCAGATTGGAGATTACTATGTTGTATATTCCCCCTTTCGACTCGTAGCAGTAGGGAAAGAGCTCTTATCTTCCTAGTAATTTCTGAAGATATATATATATATATATACATATATATACACACACACACACATATATGTATACACACACAGGTGGTTCCCAAATAGCAAACAAACTGTGCTCCACACTGATCCGACAAGTTTATCATGTAGAATATAGAACATGGAACACATTTAGTCATGGGGGAAAAGACTGGCATGGTATTTAGCCACTTAACCACCCGAAGAAAATATTTAATAGATATATTTATACCCACCCCCACTGAGTTGATTCTGACTCAGAGATTTTTTTGTATTGGGTTTCTGAGACTCTAAATCCTCACTTTCTCCCACCGACTGGCTGGTGGGTTTTCAGTTGCCTTCTTTGTAGCTAGCAGTCCGATGCTTACCTCGCAGTGCCACTAGAGTTCTTTACACATGTCCGTAGAGCTATGCTGTAAAATAAATAGGAGCAGTACTGCAACAGCAATGTTTTATAGTAAATGATAAATATGTTTTCATAAATTTGTCCAGGAACTTAAATTGATAAAAATAACAGTGGGGAGAAAGCATAGAAAAAGATCATTTACTGATGGGCTGTCATCCGAAAATTCAGCAGTATGACACCAGCCACTGGGGGGAGAAAGATGAGGCTTTTAACTTCTATAAAGAGCTACAGTCGGGTGGTGGCCACGATTACCAGAGGCAGTGATACCCACCCCACCCCCCAAAAAAAAAGAGCTACAGTCTTGAACCCTCCCAGAGGCAGTTGTGTCCTGTCCTATAGAGTTGTTGTGAATCAGTAACGACTCAATGACAGTGAGGTTGCTCATTTGTTTATCCCAAATGCACAGAGTAGAATGGCTGCATGGGGTTTGGAGGGCTGTGACGATCTGGAAGTAGATCCTGTAGGCTCTGCTACTGGTCTTTTAAAAAATAAATATTTGTGGGCTGAGCCCTGGTGGCGTAGTGGTTGTGCGCGGGACTGCGGCCCACTGGGACGGAGGTTCAATTCCAGCAGTGGGGCTGGGCCTCCTACTCCCACCACCAGGGCAGTGATGCCTAAAAAAAATAAATAAATAAAATAAAATAAAATAAAATAAAAATTTGTAACAGGTGGAAAGTAAATGTCCTGAAGAATAAGTGAATGTGAAAGACTTTTGTTAGGGATGGATGTATAAAAGTTTACAGTTGCAACACAGAGACTTTGTGGCACTTGAAACATGAGTAGCGGTTAATAACAGGAGCAACAGAGACTCTGGTGAAGGAATTTCCTGAAGAAACTTTAGGCAAATTATGCTTTTGTGTCAAAAGTATAGGAACCTCTCTCTGCAATAATTCTTATCACTTCTTTAAAGAGGCCTACTTTGTGTATTTTTTCTATCAGTTAGAACTCAGTCTGCCCTTTCTGACAAAAGCATTGATTAACATCCAAGGTTAACCCAGACCAACACCCCACCTCCCCAAAAAAGCCAAAAACAGTTTTGAAACTTTTAATGAAAAAGAAAAGTAGAAAACAATAAATCGGAATGAAAGTTTTAAAGGGAAATATCTACTAAAAAAATAATTTCTTCTAATTTACCTTAAATTCACTCAGTCATTGATAGATAGCATTTACAAGGCAGGGACAGGGCTCCCATGAAAACAGATGCCTGTGTTTGGGGATTTGGCTCTTAGTTGTGTGGGGAGGAAGCAATGAGAAGCACACGGATCAATAAATAGGAGAGGGCTTTTAAAAGTTACTGGAGAATTGATAAGAGACTGGACTTTCTGACTGAATACCTGCATCTATGTTAACATTAAATGGAGAATATAACTCAGATACATGCTGGTGAAAGTGAAAATCTACACAAACAACTTGGACCAATCCATTCTCAAAGACCACAAAGATCGCATTTTAGGACATAACTAGCAGTCAGTGAAAAATTTATAGGATATGCACCATTAGCTCAGAGTACCCTTCAATCTTTTATTTATTTATTATTTGTTTGAGATGCACATGTTTGTCACTCAAGCTTTCTAAGTCATTTTCAATTGTACTTCTCCTCCCCCTCCCCCTTCTTCAGACCACTGCTTAAGTTTGAGGGATAAGGAATATGGAGGGATTTTAAAAAATGGTTTTTAAAGAAACCCACTCTATATATTTTTCACAACCCATCTCAAGAAACCAAACCATTAACAATATCCTGCTAAACCCGCCATATATGTGATTCTTTTTCTCTACCTCCAGTCCTCTTCTCTCACCTAACTGCAACCTGTTCTGTCCCTTTCTCTGTTTCTACACCCTTTCCTGATTTCCTTGTAGTTATCAGTCTTGCCTATTCATGTATACACTACATTTCTTCTTAGTTTTTCCTTTTAGTGATGGTGCTATTAAATATTTACCTTTGTAAGAGTGACTAAGTTTACTAAGCATGATGTTCTCTAGTTTTGTCCATGTCATGCAGTGTTTAAGAGAAATGCCTCTGTTTTTATCGATACATAATATTCAATAATATGAATGAATCAGAGCTATAAATTCATTTCACTATAGATAATTTTGGTTGTGGGCTGTTTCCATGTTTTGCCATTATTAATATGAACATTGCTGCAAATTTATGAAAATTGTTGCAATAAACATAGGTGCCCATATGTTTGTTCATGTTAGATGTCTATTTGCATTTGTTTCAGAAAGTGCAATACTGATTTCCATAGTGGTGGTATAACTTTACGGTTCCATCATCAACATAAAGTGTTTCTATCTCTCCACATCCTCTCCAGAATTTATGCTCTTGTTTTATTGAAGTTTGCTTAAAAGTGTAGCCGTAAAGTGATAGCTTATTGTTTTCATTTGCATTTCTCTGACTAAGGATTTTGAACATTTTTTCATATGGTTGTTGAGCACATGGCTGTCATCTTTGATAAATTGTCCATTTGTGTATTATGCTCATGGCTTTATAGGGTCTGGTAGGGTCTTTTTGCAGAGGGGAGTTGTTTTGTGTTAAGATGTATTTTTCTGTAGGTTTTGGAGGCTAGTCCTTTATCTGATGTGTTATTACTTAATATGCTTTTTCCAATCTGTCAGTTCCTTGCGAGCTCTTTTGATGAAGTCTTTTGCTGCATACAAAGGTCATATTTTCAGTAGTTCCCAGTTCTTTATTTTGCCTTCTAGCAAGTCAATATTTCTCATTGTGTTCAGTAATGTGTCTATGCCTTGCATTTGGGTCCTAAATTTGTCCCTATTGTTTCCCTTGATGGTGTGTATTATTGTGTGATCTATATTTAGGTCTTTGATCCATCTTGAGTTTTTGTACATGATTATGAGGTATGGGTCCTGCTTAATTATTTTTTATGTTCCAAAATACTTTTTATTTACAAATACCCTGGATTTGCCCACAGGATAGTGTTGTTAGAATATTGAAAGTACCATGGGCTGTGAAAGGACAAATAGATATGTATTGGAAGAAGTAGGCCAAAGTGCTCCTTAGGCTCTAAGGCTTAGAGGCAAGGATGGCAAGACTTTGCCATATATACTTTGGATGTATTATCAGGAGAGACCCAGTCCCTGGAGAAGGACAGCATGTTTGGTAAAGTGGAGGGATAGCAAAAAAAGAAGAAAGCCTTGACCAGCTGATTTGACACATTGTCACTGGCTGCGTCAATGGGCTCAAGCAGAGGAACAATTACGAGGATGGTGAAGGGCCAGGCTGTGCTTTGTTCAGTTGTGTATACAGTCAGAGCCAACTTCATGGCATCTAACAACAATGTGGTTAGCTGCCAACAAGTCACTTCTGTTCCGACCATAGCAACCCTATCGACAACAGAACAAAACACTGTCTGGTGCCCGCCTCACAATTCACAGCTGTTGAGCCCACTGCTCTGGCTACTGAGTCAATCCCTCTTGTTGAAATTCTGCCTCTTATGCTCTGTCCTTCTACCTTATCAATCCTGATGTCTTCTCCCAAGGACTGGTCTCTCTGATAACATGTCCATAGTGTGTGAGACAAAGTTGCCGCATCCTTGCTTTATAGAAATATTCCATATCTACTTCTAAGACATATTTGTTTGTGGAATGGTATAATACTTTCAATGTTCTTCTCTAGCATCATATTCTTCCCTCATATTCCTTGTTTAGTGTTCAAATTTCATGAACAAATGTTGTTTGAGGTCATCAAGTCAGTTCTGACTCACAGCAACAAGATGGACAAAAGAATGAAACACCACGGGGTCCTGAGTCATCCTCAGTTATTCTAATGTCTGCGTCTATTTTTGAAGTCATGGTGTCAATCCATCTGATCCAGGGCCTTTCTCTTTTTGTGTGAAACAGAGTCTCGTCATCTTTGTCTCTAAGGAGCATTCAGCAGTACAATTTTTCCGACACCAGTTGTTGAAAAGGTTATCTCTTACCCATTCTTTGTTAAGAATTAGGTGTCTATAGGCACTTAACTATATTTCTGGGTTCTCGTTCTAATCCATTGGATTTCATATCTATCAATGTACCAATACCAGGCTGTTTTGATTATCATCTCTATACAGTAGGTTTAAGGTTTGGGAATGAAAGGCCTCCTACTATGTTGTTATGTTTTAATCGTCTTTTATTTATTCTAGGTTTCTGTCCTTTCCATATAAAGCTGCCATTAGATTTATCATTTCTTTGAAGCATTATTCTGGGATATGGATCAGAATTGTATTGAATTGATAAAGTATTTTTGATAATATTGCCATGTTCACAATGTTTATTCTGCCCATGCAGGATCATGGTAACTTATTCAATTTGTGTAATTTCTTTTTCAGTTTCTTGAAGAAGTGTTTTGTAGTTTTTCTTTTCTAAATATTTTGTTTCTCTTATAAAATTTATTTCTAAATGTTTTATCTTTTGTGTAGTTATTGCAAATAGTATTGCTCTTTTGATATCTTTTACAGTATCACCATCCATAATATACAAGGATCTGATATTTATATGTTTATCCTATAAACTGCTACACTGTCAATTTTTCCAATTATTTTGAACAATTAAAAAAACTAAATCCTTGGGGTTTTCTATATACAGGATTATGTCATCTCAAAAGAAAGAATATTTTTATTTCTTCTGTACCTAGGTGGATAACTTTTGATGTCTTTGTGGGTCTAGTAAAAGTGTTGATACAGGGCAACATTATCTGGTATCCTTTCAAAGTGCAAGTTATTTCAAATTCTCCCATGAATCTTTTCAACCTTCTGGGCACTGAATAGTCATTGGAGAATAATCAAATATTAAAAAAAAATTTTAATGTTCAAGAATGATTTAATTCTTGTAAAGGATTTAATTAGTAAAGGAAAACCACTACAACAGAGATGAACAAATCGATATTTGTTTATACAGATAAATGTTCATGACATTAATTGATGATAAAGCTGTAAGAAGGTAGCAAATATGAGTATTTATTTTAGGCAAAGTGTATTTATACTTCTGCATGGAGAATTGTAAGATTACAATTTCAAAAATGTTTATAGCAATGATTCACTGAGAGAGTGTTTTGGGATTTTTTGCTTTTGCTATATTCTAGGTACAAATAGCATTTTTTTTTTTTTTGTATTTTTGGCCATCACTGCTCTCTGGTGGTGGGAGTAAGAGGCCCAGCCCCACTGCTGGAATTGAACCTCCATCCCAGTGGGCCGCAGTCCCGTGCACAACCACTACGCCACCAGGGCTCAGCCCCCAAATAGCATTTTTACAGAATGAATAAGGCTATTTTTTAAAAGGAAAACATTATGGATGGGAGGATATGTTTCTGTGAAGTCTAACCATCTGATAACGGTATCATTACCTCACCCAGACTAAACAAGCAACTTTTAATAAGATGTTCGTTCCCGTGCTAGATCTCCAACAACAGCTTGGCCACCCAGGGAGAGATTACTAACACTGTTCACCAGCTTCCTTTGAAGCCTTTTCAGTAAGGATGAGGTCATTATTTCACCTCAGGGCTACCTCTCACAACATAGTCTCATTAGTAAGGGGTACTAAGGTAAATCAAACCCCCAGAACCCAGCTGCCCATCCAGTTGGCTCCATTCATGCGACCCATGGGGGCCTAGATCTGCTCTGCAGGATGTTTCAGGGCCTGGCCTTTCAGAAGCAGAGCGTCAGCAGCCTTTTCTCCCAGTTTCCTCTGGGTGTAGCTGGTCACTCAGCTCTAATGGTCTGCGTCCCTCCAACCAAACGCATACCCAGTGTCTTTAGTACAATTGGATGGAGAGCAACCATGAAGGGCAGAGGACTACGCCATTGGGTTTCCAAGACAGAAATCTTTTTCTTTTTAAAATTTGTTTGTTTATTTATTTTTAAACAGTTTCCCCGACATGCAGTTCACATATGCACTTCTAGAGTTCAATCATATGCATACAGGTTGTGCAGCCATCACTCCAGTCCCTCCCAGGGCATTTCTTCTTCATTGTACTCTTTATTAGCGCCCCAAGTCCTGACAGCTTCCCCTGCCTTCTCCCTTGGAAACTACTGTCAGTTGTTGCTTCTATAGGCTTACCTAATCTGGCTTTCATATAAAGGAAAATATATAAAATAAAGCCAAATTACAAACAAATAGCCCAACAATAATGACAGAGTAAAATGGAGAAAATTCTCAAAAACAAAGCAGAAAATATAATACTGAAGCAATTACACATCGGATCAAGGGAAGGCTCGTGATACCCTGGCACATTTTGATCTAACTTCAACTGCAGTAATCCATCCTGCAGTGCACTCTGTCTGATAAAAAGGCAAAGAAAAAGAACCACGTCACTACGAATGGGGAGCAAGTGGAGTGGGGACCCAAGACCCACCTGTAGGTAATTGGACACTCTCGCACAAGGGAGTCTTGGGGAGGAGACAGGCTAGTGAGGCTCATTGAGGTGGCAATGAAGCATACAACTTTCCTTTAGTTCTTGAAGACTTCCTCCCTCCAACTGTCATGGTACCAGTTCTACACTACTGTGGAGATGAGAAATGGAAACGCAGGGAACCCAGGACGAATGAACCCTGTGGGACCAGTAGTGGGAATGAAGCTGCTGGATGGATGGAGGGAATGTGGGTTCAGAGGTGGGGCCAACTTCAGGGATCTACATATAACCTCCTACCGGGGGGACAGACACTCGGGGAGAGGACAAGGGGAGACATCGAGCAGTGTAAGTTATGACAAAACAATAATTTATGGAGTATTGAGAGTTGGTGGAGGAGTGGGGAGCAAGGATGGAGGGGAAGGGATGGGAGGCTGAGGTCAGAGGCTCAGATGGAAAGGTGGAGGTTCAGAGAGCGATGACAGCTGCAGGCATGTGAAGAAGCATGACATAATATATTATTTATGTATTATGAGAAATGATGTATGAATCCCCAATAAAGTGATTAAGCATGAAAAAAAATGGCTTTTCTCATCCCAGCTTCATAGTTAGAGGGCATTTACCAGAGATTTAATCTACTAGGAGAACCCTGCAAATGAGTCTGGGACTTATACTGTCTTAGCGTTCTGCAAACTGGGAATTCAGAATGTCAACTCTAATACCATTCCCTCCTCTGGGTTGGGATTTTATTATGTCAATTTTGGGATCTTGCTTGTGTGCTCTCTAGACTTAGCTAATGTTTCACTTAGATGTTTTCTTGTTTGGGGGACAAGTTTTTACAACCCCAGGCACTATTCCTTCTGATAGCCAGGCACCACCTGCTTTCTTCACCACACTTTGTTATCACACCCATATCTTCAGTGATCACTTCATTGGGGTAAATGTTGATCAGGGACCTCCCTGTCACACAAATTAATTGTTCTAAGATTAGCGCTGTGATTCAATGTGAGCTTGAAATCCATCCATTTATCTATGATTTATAGATTCCCTGGTTCCTTTAAAGACACCACCACTATATTGTTGAAAGATATTGTCAATTATTCCCAGAGGGCACATGATAGTTCTATTGGTATCAGCATTAATATAGCCAGTAGTATAGAACGTGAGACACTGTTGAGAAAAATAAAGTATACATGCACAGGGCAATATTTTAAACCATAAATACATGGATTGTTGATTTGTACAGATTAATAAACAAGGCAGTAATATTTATGGAAGCTACAAATGTGGCATAATTCAACATGAGAAGAAATAGCAGCAAGTATTCATTGATAATTTGAATGTACAAGGTAGGATGTAGGAAAATTAACATTATCAAAAGTAAAATGGAACACTTGAAGACAATATGCTAGGTATTAGTGAACTGAAATGAATGGCTATTGGCCATTTTTCAATTAGTAATAATCGTGCCTTGGGTAGACCTCATTGGCTACGATATTGCCACTGTGCAAAGCTTGATATTGGCCATTTTTAACCTATCATGCCAAGAATGACAAATTGAAGAAAAATGGTCTCACATTCACCATAAAAAAAAACAAAACAATTTCATGGTTAGCCCTAAAGTACAAAGCTGTCAGTGCTAGAATAAGAGGCACACACATACAAAGAAGTCCACTTTATCTGACCGGTATCATATTTATGCACCAACCACTAGATCCAATGATGATAAAATTAAATAATTTTATCAACTTCTTCTATCTAAAATTTTTCAAACATGCAATCAAGATGCAGTAATAGTTACTGGTGATTGGAGTGTAAGAATTGGCAACAAAGAAGGATCTCTACTTTGAAACTATGACCTTGGATATAGAGACAACACTGGAAATGTCATGGCAGAATTTTGCAAGATATACCTTTTCTCTAACACGAATGCTGATCATACACAGGAATCTCACTGAATTAAACCTACAGGCATCAAATAACTCTATTTGTGGAAACACGATGAAGAAGTTCAGTCTCATCAACCAGAACAAGGCCTGGGGCCTACTGAAGAAAAGACAACCACTTATAAGCAAGTTCAAGTTAAAGGTGAAAGAAAATTAAAACAAATCTATGAGAGTCGAGGCACAATCTTAAGTATATCCCACCTATATTTAGAGAACATCTCAAGAATAGATTTGACATAAATGCTAATGACCAAAGACTAGATAGGTTGTGGGATGACCTCAAATCATGCATGAAAAAACCAAAAGGTCAATTAAAAGGCAGGAGAGAAAGAAAGAACATTATGTCAACTACATTTGCATCTCATAGCCCTTTGTTGCATATTGAGAAACTAAGTAGCCTATTAATTAGTGCTAAATTATATTTATAATATGACATAATCCATACATCATTTGAAAAATACCGTTCCCACTTTAGGACTATTTCAATCTTGCAGATATCAACATTTACTTAATAGGAAGGAACCACGCAGTGAGTGAGTCATGTTTGATGGGTGTGTTGCTGAAGATACGGCAATGTAAAACTGAGTGGTGTATGGTACACTTTTCAGGCAAGTCCTGGTACCTAATAACACTCAGGCAAAAGAAGAGCTGGAAACAACATTCCAAGTGCCAGAGAACTCCACAGGTTTGACTAGCATTCAACATAAACACAAACTTGCCATAACAGTAAGCAAGAAATGAAATGAGTTTCAATCTTTAATCTAGCAGGATTAGACAATGGTGTATCATAATTTAAGCTGCTGAGAATAACTACACCAAAACCCAGCCAAACACATTGCTATCAAGTTGATTCTGCTTCACAGCGACCCTACGTATGGTTTCTGAGATTGTAAACCTTTTTAGGGGAGACAGCCTCACCTTTCGCTCACAGAGGGGCTCACGGTGTTGAATGTCCAACCTTGCAGTTGGCAGCCTAAAGTTATTACTGGCATATCTACCGAGAATACCAATTGCTGTTCATTTCATTTCTACTAAACAGCTGCCTAAATACCATCCAACAAATATTTAACTAAAAATTGCAGCATCATCAGTTATTTCGGATCCTTGTAGGGCAGAGCAGAACTGCCTCTGTGGGTTTCTGAGACTATAAATCCTTATGGGAGTACAAAGCCTAATTTTTCTCCCCAGAATAGCTGGTGGGTTCAAACCACTGACTTTGTCATCTGCAGTACCTAGTCCACTATACTACCAGGGTTCCAACAGATAATTAGTAAGCAATGGTTGCTTTCTTTGCTGGTGCCACATGCTTCAGAAAACACAAAAAGTAAGGGCTATAAATACTCTCACTTACTTACCTTAAGCCAGGTAAGCTTACTTTGTAGTACCTCCTTACCCTAAAGGAGTTTATAGTACGGAAGGGCAGTGTGAAGGACTGAGATTATGTCAACTAGATCCTTCCGGGTAAGGGCAGTGGGGGAGTTCAACCTATCAATTGGGTCACAGCCTAATGGCACCTTCGTGGTGTCATACACCTTTTTTGTGTAAGCCAGAGTGACTGAGCAGACTAATATTTTCTTGGGCCCTTTCCCTTTTCCCGGAGCTGAAACTTGTGTCTGAGTCCTTGGTCTCGTGTTGCATCGCCAGCTGATCCCAGGAGCCATCAGCTGACTCTGGCAGATGGTAGAGTCATTTCGCCGACTTTGGCGCGCTTGGCTCTACCAGCCTGCATCCCCGAAGCTTCTGCTTCCTGCTCATCAGCTTCAGTGAGTCAGGAGAAGGCTGATGTGAACCAGATCAGACTCACCAATCCCTATAACAGTGCAAGTCATGTTTGATGTCAATCTCTTTCTATTTATCACACATCCGCTGTCAGCGGGTTTGCTTTTCTAGAGGGAGTAGGAAAATTAAAGAAGTATTGTTAATGGTAAATTATGTCTATAAGAGTGGGAGAAGGATGGTGCTTTTTCCTTTTGTATACAGTCTCAGAAAGTCAATGTGACACTTCTACCCTGTTCTCTAGGGTCCTGATGAATTGGCATTGACTCGATGGCAATGAATTTTATTTCATGTCCACAAGAAAGGCTCAGCGAGCACAAAGTAGGTTACACAAGTTAAAAAGTGCATGCACTCTTTGTGTGGGTGGGTTGCTTGTCCCTTACTCTGGGATGGAAGACGTTCTAGGAAAAACCTCAGGGAGCAGGTTTGGTATTGAAGTGGTATTGAAGCTGGGCAGCACAGTTAACAGAACTGCGTTCTTATGGGTCTTCACAAAGAACACCTAGTCGGCAAAGGGAACCTCCAAGTACATAATACAAAGCCCACCAAGGTGTCATTTCCAGCTAGTGTCCATTTTCTGGATCTGTAGGTGGCACAAAGACTGAAGTACTGAACAACCCTCAGAAAGGGTAGTGGTTCGAAACCAACCAAACATGCTTCAAAAGACAGGCCTGTCATCATTGTGAATGAGGGGCAGTGTAGATTGAGGCCCTAAAGCCCATCTGTAGGCAACTGGACATGCGCTTATAAAAGGGTTGCAGGGAGGAGACGAGCCCGTCAGGGTGCAGTATAGCAACGATGAAATGTACAACTTTCCTCTGAGTTCTAAATGCTTCCTCCCACCGCCCCCTACCCTAATCCAAATTCTACCTTACAAATCTGGCTAGACCAGAGGATATATACTGGTACAGATAGGAGTCAGAAACATGGGGAATCCAAGACAGATGATCCTTTCAAGACCACCGGTGAGAGTGACGATACTGCGAGGGTGCAGTGAAGGTGGGGTAAAAAGGGGGAACCAATTATAGGGATCTACATAGAACCCTCTCCCTGGGGGATGGACTATAGAAAGGTGGGTGAAGGGAGACGTTGGACAGTGTAAGACACAACAAAACAAGAATAATTTATAAATGATAAGAGTTCATGAGGAAGGGCTAGAGGAGGGAGGGGGCAAAATGAGGAGCTGATACCAAGGATTCAAGTGGAAAGCAAATGTTCTTGAGAAGGATGAGGGCAACAAATGTACAAATGTGCTTGACAAATGGATGGATGGTAAGATAAGATGATAAGAATTGTGTGAGCCCCCAATAAAATGGTTTGAAAAAGAGAGAAAGGCCTGACAGGCTGCCTGGGAAGGGCCACAGCCTTAACACCCCCTGGCTTGCCCTCCTTCTCTGGACACACAGGACTGCCACAAGGGCACAGGACGCTGTGGTAATGGCTTTCTTTTTCATCCGCAGCCTTACTGCTACCTGCCACGCAGGAGGACTCCTGTAGCACAGGCCTCCCTCGGGGCCTCCTCCTTCCTTTGACAGCTGAACAGCCTGTGCAGTGTCAGGGGGTTAGACCTGGTGCTGACTGCAGGGATACATGCGGTCACTGTTCACCAGCACTGAGAAAAACAGCGCCTTTCACAGAGAGGGGATTGCGAAAGTGAAAGACATCAGCTGAGTATTCCCGAACTACAGGTGACCAAAAATAAACTCTGAACATGGTGAACGAGGGGAAAATGATCACATTTGAGGCTACCTAGAACACTGGTGAAACAGCTGAATATAAGTGTAACTAGCTCATGTCAGCACCTATATTTTAATCACTTACACAGTCTCCAAACTGGACTCCTATTAAATTCTAATTGCATAAAGAATGAGCCCACAGCTAGAGGTAAGAGAGAGGAGCTGAGGACACATGGAATCCAGGAACAGGAATGAGTCTAGCGATACCAGGAGGGTATGGGTAAGGTGGGGAGAGGAGGGAAGGAAGGGGGAACCAATCACAATGACCGACACATAACCCCACCCCATCCCCACCAGCGGAACAAACCACAGAAACTGTGGGGAAAGGGAGACAAAGGTAGGTGTAAGATATGAAAATAGTAATAATTTATTAAGGGGTCACTAGGGAGGGGATGGGGAAAGGAGGAGAAATGAGCTGATAACAAGGGCTCAATAGAAAGTAAATGTTTAGAAAATAATAATGGCAACATACGTACAATTATGCTTGATACAATTGATGCATGAATTGTTATAAGAGCTGCAAGTGCCCCCAATGAAAAGGATGTTTTAACTAATATATATGTTAATTATATATTTGCAGTATAGACTAATTCTGGATTAGTGTTCTTCCTTGAATAATCAGCCATTGGACCTTAATGGTTTTTTTTCTAAATGACCAGGAACAAACTCTATACACTTTTCCTTTCCTTCCCACCCCACTCCCTTTCATCCTTCCCTCCCAAATCCCTCAAGCATCTTATTTCCTTTTACAATTGAGCAACCGATACCAAGGGGGGGGGGGTGTTAGACCTTGCACTGCTTATAGTAAGACAAGATGCATGACTCACCAGACATGGGAAACACAATGCCTTTGAGAGAGAGAGAGAGAGAGAGGGAGAGAGAGAGAGAGAGAGAGAGAGAGGTGTGAAGATGAAAGACGTCAGCTTTGTGATATACTAAACACCAGCACATTGCTCACTTCAGTAAATTTAGTGTTATGTGAGATTTTATTATAAAGCTATATTTTCGTAAAAGCAAATCCTTACCTAGATAAGAAATCACATGCAAAATTTCAAATGAAATCAGCTAGGAAATAAAGAAATCATATTTACATCCTGTCTGACAGAGGAGCCTCCTGAGCATTGGGGTTACATGCTGTGGGCTGCTAATTCCAAGGTCTGCAGTTTGAAATCCAAGTCACCCCGCTGGAGAAAGTTGATATTTTTTACTCTTGTGAAGAGCTGCAGTCTTGGATACCCACAATTCTCCCCTGGCCTATAGGAAAACGAGGAGTTGGAATTGACACGGGGAAGAGAGTTTGATTTTGGTATGACAGGTAAGAAGATAGAGGGGAAAAAAATGGTAGACAACTACAAATTGTTAATATTTAAAACGTCCAACATTACTAGTACAACTACAATAAAACCAGCCAAAAGAATCACCATTGTACCAGAGACAGCATCATGATAAATGGAGAAAACACTGAAGTTGCTAGGGATCTCATTGTGATAGGCAGCCCAGAAACCAAACAATGCTGACTGGGTAAACCTACGGCAAACAGAGCAGCTGATGCACAGAGCGTGAAGGTGTCGCTTTGAGATCTAAGTTGCACGTGGCCCAAACCATGGTGTTTCCATTTGCCTCAATTGCATGTGAAAACTATACAGTACAAACATACTACTAGAAAAAACAAGCACATATGAGTTATGGTTATGATGTGGACAAAGAACGAGGAGCCCTGGTGGCATAGTGGATTATGTGTCAGGCTGCTAACCACAAGGTCAGCTGTTTGAACCGACTAGCAGCTCCCCAGGATAAAGATGAGGCTTTCTATACCCATAAAATGCTGTAGTCGAGGAAACCCACAGGGATAGTTCTACTCTGCCCTATAGGGTCCCTGTGAGCTGAAATTAACTCAATGACAGTGAGTTTGGTTTTTATGCAACTGATAACAATATAAAATTTAAAATGAAAGGAAACTACAAATAGTCAATATTCAAATGTTTTCAACCACACTAGTCATAAATAAAATTAAAACAATGAAAGATATGCATTGCGAGTCTATGATCTATCAGTTTTATTGAGTCTTGCATAATCTTAAGCAAATGGTTCTGAACTCTGTATTTTGATGAAATGTTTTCTTTGATAAGCTAATGCGTGCCAAGCATTGTCACCAGAAGCCAAAAGAGTTTTCATTCGCCTGTCAACTCTGGCCTTATTCCCATAAAGGCCAGGAAGTAGAGCACTGGCTCACTCTTCTGCTTCAGACTCAGCTCTCCTTCACTCAGTACAGCCAATAGAATGCCACTTATTATATTCTTCATGGTATCTATTGCTTACTTTATTAGTATTCTAAGTGGGTTCAACTAAAATTGAATCCCTGATATTCTACTACATATTTTTATTATTTGTAGTCTACCCAACATCTCCTAGTATACCTTACAAGAAATTGCATTAATACTTGTTCCAATGAACTACAAAGAAAGACATTTAATCAAAATCAGAACCATTTACATAAAGTTATATAAGACTCTATAGAATCCATTAAGTCTGGTGGGAACTGTTTGTCTTATTAGTATTGTGTATCTCAACACTTTGTTTCCTGGTTGTGGTTTGAACCCACGAGGCTTTCTGCAGGTGTAACACATGCCAGTTTGCTTCTGTGAAGATTCAAGTTTTGGAATCCCTAGGACAACAGTTCTACTCAGTCTTAAAAACCAGAACCAAACTCACTGCTATTGAGTGAATTCTGACCTATAGTGATTCTATAGGACAGGGTAGAACTGCGCTGGTGAGTTTCTGAGACAGTCACTACTTTTGTCTTTTTCTGTAATAGGCCACAATTTTTATTGCAACATGGAGATTTTTATGAGGTGAAGAGTCTGAACTCAAAAACCATGCTCCATTTATGGCTCTGTTATACAGAAATTGCCATCGTGACCGAAAGCCCTAATCTTCTTTAGTGTTGCAACATCACATGGTGAACATACAATTTCTAAACTTACTCAGTAGTGTACACTGAGCAGAAAACCAAAAGGCATTAGCAGCTATTTCTTTGACAAAGATATGCAATGCAGGTAACAGGACTGGACACTGAGGTGCTAGGGCAAGTTGATAACACAGCATCTGCAACTTAGTTGGCATTCCTTCTGGGTTGGAGGACTAAACTCATTACAAAAAACCAAGTGGTTTCCACGCATAGTGTTGTAGCTGTGTTGCCATGGTACAAAACTAGTCTTCCCAAGGCAGGGGAAGTATATGATTGCTTGAGTTTCCCAAAATGGTAATCAAGTCCAACTATAAATAGTCCTGAATAAAGATTACCATCTGCGCAGTGGATAACACTTTTCAAGGCATTCAGTTAGCTTTCTCTTTACAGTACTCTAGCTATTGACATTGGCAATCACATTCATTGTAGTGCTTGCTGCAGGGAAGGCATATAACCAGCTATTTTGGCTAATGAAAGGCATTTCTTGGGTGCTACATGAAAGTAACAGTTTTAACTGCCTAATGGTAAAAACTGATAGGCTGCTTACAAGAATGACATCTCCTTCATCCATGTGTTGAAAGGACCCAGGTGGGAGGTGAGGAAAAAAATAAAAGAACCCTAAGACTATTGCAATGGCCTGGACTGGAGAAATGAAAGCTTCTTAAGATCCAGCTGGCACATGACTGTCATTTTATAAGGGCTTTCCTTCGAGTGGAACTGGTACATTGCCTCCCAACCTCTCTCCAATGGTTGAGTGGTCCTTAATATCATCCAAGCCATTAACTTTCTGCTCATATTTAATACCTATGAACTTCTTTTAATTGCATCTTTAGAGCTAACATAAATGATCTTGCTTCTTAAAGGTTCACATTCAGGAGCCCAGCGTATGAACATTAGGTCTTCTTTCTTAATTCTTTTGCTTTGTATGAACAAGCATACAAAATGTAAGGGCAATCATTCAGAGGAGGCAACTTCAAAAAAGATGTGTAACCAGTATACCAATGTCACTCACCAAGATCTGTTTTGCTTCCTCTGCAATGATTTGTCTTTTGCGATGTTGTTGAAGAGAAGACTGCTTTCTTATTTTTTTTTTATCGCTTCTTGTGTGGGAGATTTTATTACTTTCATATCTTTATCATTCATAACACGTATCATTAAAAACTTTGATGACTTCCTCATTCGCTGTAACTCCAGAAGCCATAGTGCTGGGGGCAGGGGCTGCTCAGGCTACTGCTTTGTGGCACTGGGGAGGGGTTGGAGGAGAGACATTGACAGCAGGAAGTGCTGAGAGAGACTGTAATTCTTTGTGGGAGTAGAAAGCCTTCCCCTGAGTAGTGGCTGGTGATACTGAACTGTTAACCTTGTAGTTGACAGCCCAGCTCGTAACCACTGTGCCTTCACAGCTACCCCTTTCTCCTAAAGGGTTGCTGTAAGTCAGAACTGGTTCAACAGCATTGGGGTGTACTTGCTCTGCTTTGTACTTACAATGCTCTTGTTGTTCAGTGCTGTTGCGCCTGTTCTAAGCCACAGCATCTGATCCTGCACTGTCCTCACAATAATCACAGAAGCCAAGCAGCCCATCTCTGAGCCTTCGATTTCGACTCAAACGACTTAACCTGTCTGTGCCTATTCACTTGTAAACAACAGTGCCAAACTCCTAGAGTTGAGCTAACCCATACAATCTGTTTAAAACAGAGTCTGACATTTCATATACACCAGTGTTACTTATGAGTATCATTAAAACTATGGCCATTGATTGATGTATTTGCTTTTCTGCCTTTCTGCTTCCACAAAAGTTAGCACGTGAGGATAGAATTGCTCCATCGGGTTTTCAAGGCTACGTCCTTCCTTGTCAGACAGACAAGGAAGCTGTGTTCCCTGCCCTCTGCTAGCTTTTGTGGAAGCAGAAAGACACATACAAGCATCATAAGTTTTAAGGGAAACAAAAGTACCACTTTGAAATTAACAGTTGGATATTCCCATCGTGGGTGGGGAGTGGACAAGGAAGTAGAGGGAAGTCCTTTGGGAGACAAGGCACCAGAGGGAACTTGGTTGTTACTGGGCATCTGAATTGACTCGATGGCAGTGGTTTTCAGTTTCTCATCCCTAAGCAGTGTCTAGTGATGCCACATGGATGGGATCAGTTGACGGGCTGGGGAGGTGTATGTATGTCTAGGTTGATCTTCATCATAACATTGCACTACCAGTCTTCCTTGCCTGTTTATTTCCTTCCATAGAGAACATGTCATAATGCCCAGGACCTAATAAGAACTTGTGGGCTCAAGGTCTGTTGACTCAGGGTGGGAATATTAGATAAAGTCTCTAGGTCAAACAACCAAATAATAAAAATGAACTATTTGCATTCTCTTTGATAGAGAGCACTAGCTTCAGGTTCTCAAACACTCTAGAGGTGAAAATTACATCCCACTCCTTGCCACATCATCCACTTATAAGCAAAGGTCATCACTTGGATAACAAGTTGTTTCTCTCCTGTCTGCTGAATCAGAAAATGCCTTTTAAAGCTTAACCTTTGTGTCACTTAGATTCTGAAGTTTCAGGGTCAGGGAATAATACTTTATCCTCACACTCACAAACTTACTCTCACTAGGACATGGTAGAACTGCTGCTGTGGGTTTCTGAGCCTCTTTACTCCGTGGTGGGACTCAGATAATTGAAGAACCCATTTTTTGCCCTAATGACCATTTTAAATGTAAAGAAACTACAAAAGGTAGCTTACTATATCACACAGTTGATACTTAAAAAAGAACAAAAGAGGTACACAAAACTAGGGTAACGCTTTGAGTTTTAAATTGATGGAAAGTATTAAATATTTTAATATTTAATTAATAAGGTAATAAAATAATAAAGTTGTTATTTAAGATATTTCCACTTTGTTTCTTGATTGGCATCCTCATTTGCACTATTCTTCACTTTTATCACAGTATCATCAGCAGTGTGATTTCCCTTGAGCCATCTTTTCCCTGCAGGAGTACCATCCCATTTCTTTGGAGGTAGGTCAATTTGAGACTAGTCATTGTCTAATATATCAAGGTACGAATCAGCAGCTTGTCTTCTCCAGACACATTATGTCCATCTTTGAAAAATCTCTTTCTATTTCTGCTGAACCTAGAGCAGTGGTTCTGACAATATGTTTAGCTCTTTGAACCCTTTCAGTAATTTCATAATTCACTCATAATATCTTGTGGGAATTTGGGACAAAACACAAAGCTGAAACAAATGACAGCATGGTACCCTCTGGTTCTTCGGCACTATGTTTGTTTATGGAAGTAACAAATGAAAAGGAATAAAAATGCAGTATCTCATCAAAATCAGAATTAGCTCTACAAAGTACTCTTGATCTTAGACAAAAGGCTGAGAAGTGATGAGCTCTACAAAATAAATGAATATTCCCATCATAGTTTTGCCTAATTTTTTATACTTATGGATACAGTAGCCATTACTACGGGCCCTTAGAACATGCTATAGCACAGATGAGCATTAAATATAGAGTGTGGAATGTAAATTTGTGATTTCCTTATTGGGCAGCTGCTCAGATCCCATCTTAGCAAGAACCTTGATTGAAAATGCCATTTTAAGCGTGATGGCATGGAGTGGGGAGGCAGTGGAGGAGTCTAAGGAGCCGGTCCCAATCCCAACTATGTGGACAGCTTCCCCAGTCCCCCAGAGGAATTTACTTCAGAGGACAGCACTGAAGCTAGAGGACAGGGAGAGGGACATGTCTGATCAGAGCACATGAGAATAAATGAAGGGGGAGGAAGAGAGAATGGAGTGCATCCTGACCCACCGAGCCTGGGGACGATATCCCCGCTCAGAAAAGTCAATGCACAGAGAGGGCCATAGGACTGGCCCCACTATGAGACATGACACCCTTTGCTGACCTAAGGCCCAACAGGGGACAACAATGGAGACACATGGCCGGGATTGCACCTGGTCTGACCCTACCACACCTAGGCAATACACTAAGGACATGCAGCAGAGCAGCGGGGGAAGCAGAGCATGGAGGTTCTGAGAGAGGATAGATTGGGGGCCAGGGAGTGGCCCCCATTGGAATCACTTGGAGGGCACTCCCAGAAGTCAACAAACAGAACTTTAACTATTTACAGGTTTTTCTGTTTTATTATTACTTTTTCTGGACATTGTTGTCTTTTTTCTTGTTGTTTTGTTTTCTTTTGTATCTTATGATGTCTTGTTCTTTTGTGCATATTATTATTTCTGCAAGTCTCACTAGATAAGATAGACTGGATGAATAGTTTGGAGGATAAAACAATGGTACCGATGATCCAGGGGGATATGGGAGAGGGGCAGGTTGGAGAAAAGAGCCAGTGTTGACCAACTCAGGGACCAGGAAACAATAAGTGATCCAAAATCAGTGGCAAAGAGAGTGTGAGAGGCCTGGTAGGAATTGATCAAGAGTAAAGTAACAGAGAAATTACTGAAACCCAAATGAAGGCTGAGCATGATAGTGGGACAAGAGGAAAGTAAAAAGAAATAAGAGGAAAGAACTTGGAGGCAAAGGGCATTTATAGAGGTCAATATATAGGCATGTACACATGTAAATATATTTATATATGATGATGGAGAAATAAATCTATATGCATATACTTATAGGTTTAGCATTAAGGCAGCAGATGGACATTGGGTCTCCACTCACACACTTCCTCAATGCAAGAACACTTTGTTCTGTTAAATTGGTATTCCCTAATGCTCACCTTCCCAGCTCAATTGCTGAAGACAAATGTATGCATAAGTCAAAATGGTGAAAAAAGCTGATCATGCTCGGCTATCAAAAGATAGAGCATCAGGGGTTTTAAATGATTGAAGGTAAACAAGCAGTCATCTAGCTGAGAAGCAACAAAGCCCACATGGAAGAAGCACGCCAGTATGTGCGACCATGAGGTGGTGAACGGATCAGGTATCAGGCATCAAAGAGGGGGAGTACAGATTGGGGACCCAACTAAAGTGATCAGACATCCCGCTTTTTAACAATTTGACAACATCCCACAGCATCTTAAAATTAAAATAAATATATTACAATTCTATTTTTGCATTCTATGAAAATTTTTGTTGCTCCATGTAGTCCAAATTTTTCATCAAGAACCCCCCCCCACACCTGCCCCCGGTCAATGGTATCCCACTTAAAATCTAGTCACTTTACAGGCCCATCTGTAGGCAATGGACATCCCCTTCCAGAAGGATCATGGGGAGGAGATAAGCCAGTCAGCAATAAGTGCAGCAATAATGAAACATCCAGTTTTCCTCTAGTTTTTCAACGCTTCCTTCTCGCCAATGTCATCATCCCAATGTACACTGGTACAGATAGGAGCCAGAAACACAGGGAATCCAAGACAGATGATTGCTTCAGGACCAGTGGTGAGAGTGGCGATACCATGAGGGTAGAGGGAAGGTGGGAGGTAGGGGGAAGGAAGAAAGGGGAAGCCCATTGTAATGATCAACTTACAGCACTTATTCCCTCCTCCATGCAATGGTTTGAATGACAAAAGTGTGAGGGAAAGGAGACAGGATGGTGTGAGATATAAAAATAATAATTTATAATTTATCACGTTTTCACCAGAATGAGAGTATGGCAGACAGACATGAAAAGATGAGCTGATAACAAGGGCTCAAACAGAAAATGTTTTGAAAATGATCATATAACATATGTACAATTGGTACAATTGATGTATGGATTGTTATAAGAACTGTAAGAGCCCCCAATAAAATTATTTTAAAAAACTGGCTGAATCCCCTCCCTGTTTTACTAGCATAGAAAGCCTCATCTTTCTTGGAGCAGAAGAGAGTTTGAACTGCTTACCTTGCAGTTAGAAGCCCAATGAAGGCTGAGCCCCGGTGGTGTAGTGGTTGACTGCAGGACTGCAGCCCACAGGCTTGACAGTTCAAATCCAGCAGCAGCTCTCTGGGAGCAAGGCTGGGTAGCTCCCATGACCAGCAGAGGGCAGTGATGCCCCCCCCAAAAAAGAAGCCCAGTGAGCAACCCTCTCCCCCACAAGGATTCCTGGTACTTGTTTCCTAATATGTTCTTCTTTGATTCCATTTGTACCTTCTCCTTCAGTGAGTTTTTCTGCCCCCAATAAGTATAACAATACTAGCCAGGTAAGGTTGGTTCTCTGAAAAAAAAGATTTCTGACTTTGCACACAGCCTGACCTAGAATCAAGCTTTGAAGGGGAGATAAACTAAAATGGCATACTCAACAACAAAACATTTTGTTTCCCATTCGTAGACCTAGAAGTTTCTCTAAATCAGTGGTTCTCAACCTGTCTAAATGCTGCAACCTTTTAATACTCTTCCTCATGTTGTGGTGAACCCCCCAACCATAAAATTATTTTCATTGCTACTTCACAACTGCCATTTTGGTACTTTTCTGAATCAGGCAACCCTTGTGAAAGAGTCATTTGACTCCCAAAGGGATTGGGACCCACAGGCTGAAAACCGCTGCTCTAAATTCTTTCTCCTGCCCCACGTGCTTGTGGGAATATTAGAACGTGAGTCGCTGACTTAATAATTTCTAAAAGCATTTTGGAGGTTCTTGACCTGTTTCCCCATAGTTACAAGTTTTGATATTGTTTCCTTCATGATGCTGACCTTTTCATTTTATATATTAAAAAAGGTATCTAACCTCCAGCATGTAGGTGTCTTTTATTTTTTTATTTTGGGGAGGAGGGTAGAACGGCCCTGTGAGTTTCTGAAGCTGCGACTCTTTGTGGGAGTAGAATTAGGAACATCAAAGTATATAATCGGCCACTTCCACTAAAGGGATATATATATGTATAAATATACATATATGTATATGAAATCAGGGGAGATGACATATACATGATAAAATTATGCTAGCAATATGAAGAATGCTCTCAGGAGGCCATATGACTGAATGCTGCAAGTGCTTAGTGAGAGTAGAAACTAACATTCAAAGGTACTGAGTTTCCCATGAGCTCATGTGATTTTATCCTCGCAATAAGCCTCTGAGTAACTTCTCATCACGGCTGTGTTACGGATATGGAAACTGTGCATCGGAGTGACCCACTGCTTGTCCAAGTGTCACAGTTTCAAAGGGCAAAGATAGCATTCCCACGGCCACCCTCGCTCTGGTCTTTACACCCCAGACCTGGACTGCTTGCCAATAGACGGTGGAGTGGATAGATGTGAGGGAGGCTGTGTCTGTGTCTATGGGACAGCTACTAGAGACATGCCTAAAATTGAAGTAAGATGTGGGAATAGGAAACTGAGGCACTTTGAAGAAAGGTGGGAACAAAGTATGTCGGTGGAGACAAAATGGGACCAGAAGGTTCCAGGTAGGAACAACAGCACCTGTTAGATGGAGTCTGACTGAGAAAGGTCTTGCCTGCCAGAGTGGCACTTGGCAACATCGGATTTTGGGTACTGTTGTAACAGGACTCCAGACTCCATTCGAAGTGAATTAGCAGAATGGTGAGAGAAGGCAGAGACGTTGCAAGGTGACCTAGGCAGCACTGTGGGGCAGGGGAGGCGGGGAGAACTTCCCCTACTTCTCAGCTGCCTGATCCCGGGGAGTTCACAGCCCTGCTCAGCCAGTTTCCGCACCAGCTGTTGCTGTTAGGTGTCATTGAGTCCATTCCAATCCTGATTGTTTTTCTTCTCCAAATCGCTTCACCGCCATTCATGTTAACTCAGGGTCTCATAAGCAAGCACTCCCCTTCTCTCTTCCATTCTACCCCCTCGGAAGCACTGACTGCTCTTTTGTATGTATTTGTTTCCTGTGAATGAGATCATGCGGTGCAGAGTTGACCAGTGGGATGTTTTCCAGGTTTATCCATTCAGTACTCACGCAGGGACACTTCATTTCCCTTTGTGGAAAATGGTATTTCACTGCCTGCACACCCTGCCTTTTCTTTATCTGCATATTCATCTGTTGGTGGACACGGAAGTTGTTTCCACGCTTTTGGTGATTGTAAAAAGTGCTGTGGGGAACATTCATGTGCAGGCTCCTGCCTTCATTAGTGAGTACATATTTGGATGGACTGCCCAAACCAGGTGATGCACAGTAGATGCAGCGTTGGAGCCCTAAGCGACAGGCTGTTCCCCAGCTGTCTGTGGGAGGAAGGTGAAGCAGTCTGCTGCCATAAAGACATACAGCCTCCGCCTCGAGGTTCTTGTCTGTGCATCGTGAGTCTGACTCACAGCAACACACTCGGACAGAGTAGAATCTCCCCATCAGACAGGGTGCTTCCGAGGTTGTAAGGCTGACAGAACAGAGTGCCAGGCTTTCTCTCCCATGGAGTGGCTGACCCATTCAAGCAGCTGACTTTGGGATTAGCGGTCATGCACTGAACCACGAAGCCACCATCAGGAGGGATATAGCTCTCCTGCGTAACAGCACTGCTACAAGCTATCATTTAAAAGCAGGTTTTAAGTAACAAATGGAATCCCTGTTGTTTCTATGTATAATCCTTGATTAGCTAAAAGCTGCAATGACGTAACCCTCTACTGAGCCAAATCGAACATAAAAAATACTCCAAGGAATTCTATATATAGACCAAACACATGATTTAATGTTTAATCACAAATTCTTGAGAATTCTCAAAAAATCCAGACTTCATCACTAGAATTCAATGTCAGAAATCGAACGTAGAGAATAAGCCTTCATCATCCTTCTGGTTCTCTAATAAAAGTTAAGAGTAAACATAATAGATTTAATAAAGTCTGAAAATTTTATTAAAAAAAATTGATGTTTGAATAAGAAGATTAAACACTAGCCTCGCTGTCATTTGCATGAATGCATTTTAAAATGAGTACTAATGAGTACTAACTCAAGAAACAGAGCCATAAATAGAGCCAAAAGTTTCTGGTAGCACTCTGCTTCTCCTGTTGTCTTAGTAAGAGTTATTCAGCAGCTCATTCATTTGGAAACAGCATGAAGTGTTATTATGCATCTGCAATTACTGGTTCAAAGGATTCCTACATCCCCCAATCCAGTGATACCTTTCTCAGTTTTTTTAATCCATCATCTTGCTCTATTTTCCATTTCTAGAAATTATAGCTATTTCCCCATCTATCCACACATCTAGCTAGATAGCCACATATTTGCTTTGGTGACACTGCAATAGCTTCTCTTCTTCTAATTGCCTGACTGCTTTCAGTCAGATAGGAGCTCTCATCTGGTCTTCACGTAGAAAACAGGCACATATGATGGCGAAGCTGCAGCTCGGCCCACAGAGTTTCCTCTATTCTGACTACAGATGCACATCTGTAGAGGCCAGGTGGTCGAAATACATAAGGATACTCAAGAAACTATGGCTCAAATAAAAAGGCTTTGAAAATAATGGCACAGAAAAAAACTATCTCTGACTTGGCATAGAGTAAAGAGATGGAATCTAATTAATGCCATAAGTAGGTAGTTATAACAAGTAGGTGGATTATAGGTAGAATTGGTGAGGCCCAAGGAGGGAGTTATCTTTAAGAATTATTAATGATAAGCCAAAGAAGAGATGATGAGAACTTGATCGATGAAGAGTACATTAAAGAAGATAGTTCTTCTTCAACTGTGTTTGTATGAAACACAAACCACTTTCCTATACAAACATTTATATATTCATATGACGAAGAGAGTATTGTAAACTTCATTTCAACACTTAGCTGTTGTTTAAAAAGTATTTAAGAAATCAATTTCAATACACTCTCATCAGCTATCCATTTCCACCCCCTTTACCTTGCATATGTTCAGAAACATCTGGTAACGTAATGCATTTACCGAATAAATAATAAAAACTACAGGAAAAAAATCACATACTAATTCCTAATTATAAACAAAATATTAATATATATAACAGAAAATGGAAATTTTTAAGAATTTTAAAGATGTTAAGAAATTTTTAAAATTTTAAAGAAATTTTATAGTCGTGTACAACTATAAATCTGGTTAAATGGGAAAAGACATGGGCTGAGCCCCAGTGGTGCAGTGGTTGTGTGTGGGACTGTGGCTCACTGGGTTGGTGGTTCAAATCCAGCAGCAGCTCTCCAGGGGCAAGACTGGGCCTCCTACTCCCACCAGAGGGCAGTGATGTCCCTCCCAAAATGGGAAAAGACACACCGCTCTCATTCCAACTAATAACAATTCTGAAAGACAGAACAGAGCTGCACCTGAAGGCTTCTGACACTGAATCTTTACAGCCTTCTGTAAAGTTGGGTGGGTTTAAATTTGCAGTCTTTCCATTAGCAGCCCAAATTTAATCCACCATTCCACGATTGCTCCTTAATAGAAGTGAGATGAAAATCATCCCCCCAACTTTGACACTCTATAGTAATCTATGCAAAGGCATTGACATTGTGGATATAATAAATTGTGAAGAACTTGAGAAGAATGAGAATTCCAAAACATATCATTGTGTTTATGTGGAACTTGTATATAGATCAAAAGGCAGTTAGAAGGCTAAAACAAGGGGATACTTTATAGTTTAAAATCAGAAAATGTGTGCTCTAGGTTGTAGCTTCTCACCATCACTGTTCAATATGAATGCAGAGAAAATCATCAGAAAAGCAGGACTACACGATGAAGATTTTGGCATCAGGATTGGAAGAAGGTGCATTAACAACCTGAAATATGCAGACGACACAACTTGGCTTGCCTACAGTGAGGGGACTTGCAGTTCTTGATGATGAAGATCATGGGCTACAGGTGCCTGTATGAATTATGACTTGATGCAATGAAGAGCAAAATTCTCACAACTGGATCAATAGATACATCATGACAACGGATAAAAGGTTGAAGTTGTCAAGGATTCTGTCTGGCTTGCGTCCACCATCAATGCTCGTGCAAGTGGCAGCCAAGAGATGAAAAGATACATTGCCGTAGGGCAGCGGTTCTCAAGCTTCTTAAAGCCTCGGCCCTTTAGTACACTTCCTCAGGATTTGGTGACAAGAAGAATGACAACCCTAAAATCTACAATACCCTTGCTTCCTGCAAGAGGAGGAAAACAGATAACCCTTTGAAGAAATGGGAAAAAGAAATGAAAAGAAGCTTCACTAGGGAGGAGGTCCACATGGCCAAGGAACATATGAGAAAATGCTCCCACTCATTAGCCATCAGAGAAATGCAGATCAAAACAACCATGAGATATCATTTAACACCCTTGAGGCTAGCCCAGGTCAGAAAATCGGAGTGCAACAAATGTTGGAGGGGATGTGGCGAAATAGGAACACTTCTACATTGCTGGTGGTCGTGTAGATATGTACAGCCACTATGGAAAGCAGTCTGGTGATACTTAAGGAACATGGAAGTTGAGCTACCCTATGATCCAGCTATCCCACTATTGGGTATATATCCAGAAGAGGCAAGAAATAAACCACAGCCAGTGGTATGCACGCCAATGTTTATTGCAGCACAATTCACAATTGCAAAGAGTTGGAAGCAACCTAAATTTCCATCAGTAGATGAATGGATCAACAAACTCTGGCACATACACACAATGG
>PVJH01002964.1:0-76546 GCA_004026705.1 Nesogale talazaci
CCTACCCCACCCTCCCACCCCAGCTCTTTATCCTTTGATAGCAAAACTGTCTTCCTAAACTTACGTGCATCCTTCTAGGAGCTTTAAGATTGAAAAAGTTGACCAATAACCCTTGCTCCCTGCTTTGGAGTATTTTATATGTCCCTAAATAACTCTCCTGATCTTGCTGCGTTCTCATGGGTACCTAGTGACTCCTCAGTGTAGCAGAGAGGTCCAGAGTTCCCACTGCACCCCTCTGTGCAGAGCCTGGTTTGCAAGCAGCACAGCATTCTCCATAATTGGAATCTCAGGTTCAGGGGTCAGCAGGATGGGATTAGACAAGCAGCAGGATGAACTGGACTTTCTTATACTTACTTTCTAAACAGTGATGAATAGTTTCATACTTTTTCGACCAGATCAGTGATTTTCCTCTCTCACTCCCCTCTTTCTTCCTTTCTCCTTCTCCCTTAGTTCCATAGCAGCTTCCTACAGAATCTAAGCTTATTTTCAAATTTGTAATCCCTGAAGAGCTCTGGTGGAGTAGAGGTTATGCACTGGACCACACTTTGAAAGTCAGCATTTGGAAACCACCAGTGCTTCCACAGGAGAGAGATGAGGCTTTGTGCTCCTGGACGAGTTATGGTTTTGAAAACTCACAGGAGTCGTTCTACCCTCTCCTGTAGGGTCACCATGAGCTGGAATCAACCTGATGGCTATGAGTTGACTTCTTGTTGTTGTTGTTGTTTGCAGACAAGGACCCAATATTTGGTAAAGAAGCTTAGCACAGGCTTACTTACTGTAAAGAACAATTTCACATAGTTGATATTAATTGACTTGATGGCCCCTAAGAACAACAAAGCAACTGCTATCATAGAGAGATTAGCAAGAAAATACAAGGATGACTGTGCTTACCTTGCTTATTGCGGCCTCCACTTCAGGAAGTCACGTGTTTGAGTCCAGAATCTGCCATTTAGGGTGGTGGTTTGAGCTATCAATCCCCAGAATGTTCTTATTTGTAAAATAGGTTTAATGAGAATATTAACCCCAGTTGGAGCTAATGTTCAAACAAAATAGTCCATCATCTTTGGCACACAGAACATTCAATATTTGGCCATTGTTTTACTTAATATCTGCTGAAGATATTCAACTTTTTTTGCCCCCAAGGCTATGAAAATTTTCGAACCAAAATTTATTAGGGGCCTGAGCCTCGGTGGTGTAGTAGTTGACTGTGGGACTGCAGCCCACTGACTTGGCGGTTCAAATCCAGCAGCAGCTCTCCAGGAGCAAGGCTGGGCCTCCCACTCCCACCAGAGGGCAGTGATGCCAAAAAAAAATTTTTTTATTAGGGAATAAGGCTAAAATGACTAAGCGTCAAGGTGAATTCTGGGAATATTAAAGCACAGTTTATCTTCAATCTACTACATGGCAGCTTTTATGAGTCCACCATGACAGATCCCTCAGTTATTTTATCTCTCTTTGCTTAATCATTTTATTGGGGCTCATACACCTCTTATCACAATCCATACATACATCCATTGTATGCCAAGCACATTTTTACATCTGTTTCCCTCATCATTCTAAATATTTGCTTTCTATTTAAGTATCTCTCATTGGCTCCTCATTTTTCTACTCCCTTCCTGCTCCCCTTTCCCTAATAATTTATAAATTATAATTCTCTTTTTTGTTTGGTTTTTTTTTTTGAGGGGGGGCGCATCACGGCTATCCGGCGATGGGAGTAGGAGGCCCAGCCCCACTGCTGGAATTGAACCTCTGTCCCAGTGGGCCGCAGTTCCACGCACAACCACTACGCCACCAGGGCTCAGCCCTATAAATTATAATTCTTTTGACATATTTTACACTGTCTGCTGTCTTCCCTAACCCACTTCCCCATTATTCATACCCTGAGGAAGAAGTTATAGGTAGATCCTTATCATTGATTCCCTCTTTCTATCCCATCTTCCCTCCACCCTCCTGGTATCATCACTTTCACCCCTGGTCCTGAAGCAACCATCTGTCCTGGATTCCGTGTGTTTCTGGCTCCTGTGTGCACCAGTGTAATCCTCTGGTCAAGGTGGATTTGCAAGGTAGAATTGGGATCATGATAGTGGGGAGGAGGAAGTGCTGAAGAACTAGGGGGAAATTGTATGCTCCATCATTGTTACACTAACTGGTTTTTCTCCTCCCTGAGACCCCTCTGTAAGGCGAAGTCCATTACCTACAGATGGGCTTTGATTCCCCAACCTGTATTCCCCTCATTTTCAATATATTTTTTAGTTCTTTGATGCCTGATACCTAATCCCTTTGACACCTCGTGGTCACACAGGCTGGTGTGCTTCTTCTATGTGGGTTTTGTTGCTTCTAAGCTATATCTTTTGATAACTGGACATAATCAGCTTTCTTCACCACATTTGCTTATGCACACATGTGTCTTCATTGATCGTGTCATGAAGATGAGCATCATGGAATGCCACGATAATAAGGAAAAGAGTGTTTTTGCATTGAGGAAGTACTTGAGTGGAGGCCCAATGTCCATCTGCTGCCTTAAAACTGAACCTATAAATATATGCACAAAAACAATTCACTGACACATGCAAACTGGAATGTTTTGAAGTGCCTGCTCATACACTGATTCCGCTAAAATGAAGCAGTGGGTTTTTATTTCATTAATCTATCCCAAAGAACATATTTCCTTTCAAACAGAATGAGGAAGACCTAAGAGCTCATGGATTCTAATATTCCTCATGTGAAAAATAAAAACCCTTCCTAAGTGTAGCTTTATGTGGACAAAGTCAGGACACGTGCCTACGGTTCTTACGTAACCTTTAAATGTGAGAAAAGGCTTGAAGGCAGTGACTTAAAAACTGAAATGAGCAGCAGGTGAAGGTGCTTGTGAGGAGGAGTTTGTTGTAAGGGTTAGTACAATTGTTTCAGAGTAACATTAAAAGGCAAGTAAAAGACCCATCCTTAGGCAATTGCCTAGAAAGGGGGGAGTGACCAGACTTCCAACTTTGGGGGGTTTTGTTGTTGTTTTTTGTTTTTGTTTTTGTTTTGCGGGGGCTTTTGTGGGGGGAATCACTGCCCTCTGGTGGTGGAAGTAGGAGATCTAGTCTTTGTCCTGTGGAGCCACTGCTGGAATTGAACCTCCATCCCAGGGGGCCGCAGTCCTGTGCACAACCACTACGCCACTAGGGCTCAGACATCCAACTTTTTCACCATTTAACAATGTCCTGCGGCATTTTAAAATTAAAATAAATATATCACAATACTATTTTTGCATTCTATGAAAAATTTTGTTGCTCCATATAGACCAAATTTTTAATCAAGAACCCTCAGTCCCACCCCCGGTCAATTGTGTCCCCTTTATAATCTGGTCACTTTAATTGGGACCTTTCATTACCATATCAACAACCACATCCGTTTATTATTCTAAACAGTGATACTAACAGGGCAGGGAGTGGGGTGGGGAACCCTAACTGCCCTCACGTCAGTATCGGCACACAGGGGCCCTGAAGGACAGAGTAGAGCTGCGTGCTGTAGGCTTCTCAGACGTACCTTTTTACAGGAGGAGAAGGTCCTTCTGTCTGCTGAGGAATGGCTGATGGCTCACACTGCTGACCTTGTGGCTAACTGCCCAGTTTGTAACCCAACTATACCACCAGCGCTCCATGGCCACACTGAAAGAGGAAATCCTATCCTGCTTAAGAGTTGTGCAAACACTGTCTAGAAATGTTCTCTTTGTGAAAGCACTCACATGGTTGTTTTTCAGTGCCATCCAGTCCAAGCCAACTCCTGGTGCAACAAAATGACACAGGGCATCTTCACAGTCTTTCTCTGTTTGACTCCATTGCAGCAGCCATTGTGTCAATACAGCTCCTTGCGAGCCTGTCCTTCTACTTTACCAAGCATGATGTCCTTCTCCCTGGGACTGGTCTCTCCTGAAAGCATGTCCAAAGTCAGAGGTGAGATCTTGTCATCCTGGCTTCTAAGTGGCATGTTGCTATGCTTCTTCTAAGATAGATTTCTTTGTTCTTCTGGAAGCCCATGTAATTTTCAATATTCTTTGCCAAGTCCATAATTCAAGTGAATCAAGTCTTTTCCACTTATCTCTACTTATTGTCCAACTTTCACATGCATATGATAAGATTGAAAAATTTCAGATGGATTGTTAATATCTGAGATGGACATAAAGATTTGTGATTTTAAAAATGCATAGAATTCTACATCATATCCTATAGAAAGACCATAATTTTAGTCTCAGATCCTGGTAAGCCCCTAACATAATAAAATCCAACTCAAATACCACCTCTCCTATAGATCAGCAACAACACTAGGACACCTTTACTCCTCTGTCCACACCTGAGTATGGTTTGAATGATCACTGTTGACTGATCTCTCCCTCTCAAATCTTCACAGTAATGTAGCTGTTTTTGTTATTGTTGATAGAACTGGAGGCCATCCCAGGGGTCATGATGGTCCCATTCATGCTCCAAAGAGTTTTCTAACCTTTTGGGAAGTCAATCACCAAGCCTTTCTTCCAAGGTGTCTCTGGGTAAATTCGAACCACCAACCTTTTATCTTAACCTGTATAGCGGTTCCCAACCTGTGGGTTATGACCCCTTTCACAGGGGTCATCAAATTCATAGCAGTAGCAAAATTACGTTTATGAAGTATCAGCAAAAATAATTGTGTGTGTGTGTGGGGGGGGTGGCATCACTGCCCTGGTGGGAGTAGGAAGCTCAGCCTTGCTCCTGGAGAGCTGCTGCCGGGTTTGAACTGTCAATCCTGTGGGCCACAGTCCTCCACACTACCACTAGGTCACCAGGGCTCAGCCCAACAAAAATAATTTTATGGTTGGGGGGGTCACCACAACATGAGGAACTGTATTAAAAGGTTGCAGCATTAGAAGGTTTAGAACCACTGATCTAGTAGTTGAGTGCTTAATTATTTGCACCTCCTAGGAACCCATCAATCTCTTAGAAGTTGACTTCAAAAATCTCTACTTCCTATGCTCTCCTCAGCATTGATGGTGCATTGGCAATGCGTCAGGCTAGGAACCACATGCTCGGCAGTTTGAATCCACCAGCACCTCTGAGGGAGAAACACTGGCCTTTCAACTTCAGGGATTAGTTAACATCTTGGAAACCCCAGAGGGGGACAACGAGTGAGCAGTCACTCAGTGGTACCTACTTTGGTTTGGGCGTTTGGCTCTGGGACAAAGTCGTTACTTAGAAGAGGCAGAGAGAAAAAGAGAGTGAACATGTGGATTATTCTATGTATGCCATTGTTCTCCCAAGATAACTGGAAGACAAAACTATACATGAGTCTGGAGAGGGTGTCGATTATATTGGTAACTATTTCGCAGCTCCATACTCATTTTCTCTGAAGAAATTCCAATCCCAGCCCTCCCACCTTCGCTCGACACTTCTACAACTTCTCAACAGCACGGCACACATGTTGAAAGTCTTTCAGGCAATTCTCTCTCCCTAGCTGCTTCAACAGAATTCAGATGAAAACATCTGAATTTGGCATACAATCTCCTTGACACCTGAATTTCTAGTCACATATTAGCCCAGGGCCAAGACTGGCAGCAGCAAACTTAGCTCCCAGGCATGAATAGGAGCAAGTGGGAGCTGTTATCTTCCATGAAATCAACAAAAATCGCTCGCCCTGAAATCAGAAAATAGTGTTCCCACGGAACCTCAAACAACAATGGCATAAAGCAAAGAAACAATTACCATTCATTTATTTTTTAGTGTGTGCAGATCAAAAAAGCCACCTACTAAACAGCACAGAAAATCAAAACTAAAATTAATGTTACATGTTCACAGATATATCCCAAAGCCCCAGTGGGGTGATTCCTTGAAAAGGAACTCAGAGACACAACTCTTGTTACACTGCCCATGTGCAGCCTCTTGCTGCCAAACAAACACTAGTTTTGCTTTTCACTTATTGTTCATGAAAGCCAAATCCCTTTGCCATTTGTATGTGTGTGCAAATAGATACTAGTGTGGATCTTTAATTAAAGCAAAGTGATAAAAGGGAACTTTGGAAAAGTGAGGCATCTGCTGGCCTCAGGCTTTGCAGAATCTTTCCTCCACTGTGATCTCAGCGAAGCTCATTGGGGTCTCCCTCAGAAGCTGGACCCTGTGAGTCTCCCTCCCCGCTTCTTGCCAGGTGGCCTGCAGGTGGTGGTTGGACATAAGGAAATCCTAGCATCACTTGCCTACAGGAAGCTGGCTGAGGATCTCATACTTTAAAAACCACCTGAAACCAGCCTCACAGCCATCACATTGGTTCTGACTCAGACTTATAATAATCTGACAATAGGACAATGTGACAATGGCAATTTTGATTCACATCATGTGATGACATTCTCTCTTTGGGTGAGCCTTGTAGGAAGGGGTCAGTAAGCACTTATAGTCTTTTTCAAAGCTACCGGGAGGCACATTTTTGTTTGTTTTGAAGGTGACACCATTACAGAAGTAGATTTTGAGAAAAGAGAAAAAGAGTCACTTGACCATGTTTTCTTTTTTGTTTCTTTAATTTGAATTCTCTGCATTTTTCATTCCACTTTAACACATACAGAACATTCTCTCTCTTTCCTTGAGAAATATTTATCACAGTCCTGAAGCACACTTGACACTGAAACTTCTTGACTCTGTTGGCCAGGGACAACTGACCTGGGCCAGACTGGATTTTTTCATGCATGCATTGGATTGGTACCTAGCTTCTAGAACAAAGCCAGAGCTTAAGCAAGTTAATCTACATAAACACTTAAGCAGTGCCTGGCACAAAATTTGGGCTAGATGCTGAATAACTATTAGCTATTCTTCCTATCCCCTTTTCATTTTCATTCATTTCCTCCAATTAAGATTTCACTAAGCATCTCTTCTGATACAGCCCTGATAAAATGTCTGTTCTAATTCCTGTCTATTCTTTCTTAATTGAGTTGATTCTCAAGGTTAATGCATCTTCATTGATTTATCCTAGTGGAGGCAGAAGACAGTCCAGAGAATATTCAAGCTGTGGAAAACAATTTGGGTCCTTCTGTTGATTGCTGGGTCACCTACCCTCTCTGGGCTTGTCTTCCTTGTGTATGAGATGGGGAGGGGAAAGCAAATGGCTCTCTCTCAGTGCTTGTTTGGAAACAAGAATGGGGGCAGGCACAGCAGTTTGTAAGTCAAAGGCATAGGGATTGAAATGAGATTGGCTCAAATGACAGGTCCACTGGTTTAAAAGAGATCCCATGGGAAGAGATGTGCTCAGATACCAACCCAGGGGATCAGAGCACTGACCAACTCTCTATGTGGCTGGCCCCAAAGCAGAGGAGACTGAGCAAGCAAACCAATTGGCTGGTTCCATGGTAACACTTTCAGAAAAGACTTGCCTGTGGCCCAGTCTACACAAGCCTCTGAAAAGTAAAACATCCAATTGATGATTCGCATTGTCCAGTAGTCACATCAACCAATCAATGTGGCCAATCTCATCACTGAATTAACTGGCTTGATTTTCTGTGATGGAGCTATAAGGATTTTGCTTGTTTTCCTATTATAGCATGGCCCCAGATTACTAATGTCAGACTTATGGACAATACATACTTCCCTTAATGTGACATAAATTTGACCTCTCTTTCAAATGATTGAACTAACTCCCTATTTGAATCAAATTCTTCACCAAGGCTCTCTCAATTGCTGCTGATGTACCTTTAAAATCACTGGACAGGTTCCTAGGCTTTACCTTTATGAAACAAGCAAAAACAACAACGAAACAACAAACCCACTGCCATTGAGTGAGTTCTGATTCACAGAAACCTTAGAGGACAGAGTAGAACTGTCTCTTCAGGTTTGAGGGATTATAAGTCTTTATGAGAGCAGACAGTCTTATCTTTCTCCCTCAGAGAAGTGGATAGGTATGAATCACCGACCTTGAGATTTGCACCTCAGCACTTAGCCTGCTTTGCCACCTGAGCTCTTACACTGAAGTCAGGCTAAATGAGAACAATATGCACTGGTTCTGACTTACCTATAAATTCTTAAAGACATCGTTAGAAACACATCTCATTCATAACCTGGAGACTCCCTGTACTGAAATAGTGGAGTTCATCTCTACTCTGTATATATTAGCATGTGTAACCTTTACTGTCTTTCTGTTTAGGAAGGAGAATAATCTCAAATATAAGTATTTGGCACAACCAGTATTGAACAATCTCAGTGATAGAGGATACATTTTTGGGTAACAACAGGCAAGCCGTTTGAATGTAAATAGCAATATTTTCACCTATAAAATGAGGCTAAAAATACCTTTTTCTTGGAGTTGTTTTGGGAATTTAAAGGGAATGAGTGTGAAAGATTACATTATGCACAGTGTTCATATCATGTCGTATGAGTAACCACTTTCTGTCCATCTGGGTGATTTCCCAGAAGTAGCTGATGGGGCCATTTCTTCAGTTTGACTTAGGATCCAGGAAAGCCTCTGAGTGTGTTTGTAGCATCTTGGGTAAAGGTGAATTGAAGGGGAACTCGGGAACTAAATGCAGATGCTGCATGGCTGGACCACAGATCATGCTGCAAACCAGGATATCCGAGACAGTGACATCCTAATAGAAACAGCCAAATCACTGATACCCAAACGTGCTCACCACGGTCCCGTTGATTCTGACTCTCGGCAACCAAAACAGAGCAGAACTGAAGTGGTTTCCTAATTTTTAATTCCCAAGAGGACAGTCTCCCCTGCCCTCACCAGCTGCTGGAGGATTTAAGCAGCGGATCTTTTATTTAACAACCTAGGACTTAAGTCACTATGTCATCAGGACTCTGATACCAGTCAGAGAAGGTGTAGGTGTGGGTTTCTGAAAATTCATGGAAAATGGAATGAAAAGATACTGGATTTTTTCACAAACACTTTTAGAAGCCTAGTCCCCATTTAGGCTGTGGGAAAGCAGTCTAATTTCCTGGTCACAGGCCCTCCTGACTGGCATCTCTTTTCCCTTTCAAAGGGAATGAATCGGCTGGCTTGGGGTGCCTCTGGAGTGGGTGATGGAAGGGAATATTCTACCCATTTTCCTATCTTCGGTGAAAGGAACACATAGAGCAGATGGCGGAAGACTAGAGAATAATAGAGACTCAGGAACAACACTTGATTTCATGACAGAGGTTAGGATCTGTTATTAAGCTAAACTTGATCAGTGAGTACTCAGATCTGAGACCAGGTATGAGGAGACTTTCCTTGGTTATTGAAAATATTATATCATAGGTGCAAGGGGTTGAAGTTTTTCTTGTTGTTCTATTTTGTTTTGCTTTAATCATGCAATTTTATTTATTTATTTTTATGACGGTGTTCCTTGCAGTGCTATCCACAAACCAGCAGCATCAGCACCACTATCACCTGGGAGCTTGTTAGAAAGGTAGAAGTCAGGCATTTCAGACCTAATGAATCTCTATCTCTTCTGAGGAGGCCCAGGAATCTGTGTTTTTAACAAGATGTCCCAGTTATTCTGATGTTCCTTAGCCTCTGACATGTATTGATTTATAGGACTGCTTTTTGGTCTGGATTTAGGACATTAAAGGCCTTTTAAAAATGAAATCATGGTGAAAGGAAATGGAGTTTTTGTCAGTTTTTATTATAAAAAACTTGAATAAATGCAAGATAAGCAGCCCTCTGCCATTTTTGTTGCCTCAGGAAATCCAGTGGTCAAGGGCCTGCATTTCCAATGATGACCTTCTCGAGCTCACAGCTCTGTTAGTTGCTGTCCGGGTAGCATCATGGGGCTCCCGATAGAACAGATCAAAATACCCCACTCCTGCACCATCTGAGCCCCATCCTCGTTGCCCCTGGTGTTGGACGATGGTATGTGGTCCATGCCTCCCCACCTCTGACTTCACAAAGGGGAAGAAGAATCAAATTCAAAGCCAGCTTAAAACGACTTTCTACCAGGTGGAGGTCAGGCAAGCCTCTCCCATCCACCGTCTCTTCTGGATTCTGATTTGTTGCAGTAGTGACTCAGATTCACGGGGAATATTCACAACTATGTGTTTGGGACTTTTGTTTGTTTGTTTGTATTCACATGAACAAGTCACCTTTCAGGATCAGAAATGTTCAGAATATAGTCAGGAACATCTCTTCTTAGCTTCTCTGTGGTCTTTGACTTCTCACCCAGGTAACCCCTCAGCCTCTGACCTGCACAGGCACTGTTACAAAACTCTTTTAGTACATCTGACAAAGGCACAAAGGCCACTCCATAAGCCTCATCCCCAAGGCACTCGGCTCTAACTCTGTGGAACAGCAAACCCGGCTTCCCCAAACCTCCATTTGGGTGCTCAAAGGAAACTCACTGCACAAGGGAACATTCTGTCCTAAGCCCTCAGTGCCAGGAAGCCTGCCACGCTCTCACCCTCTTGATTCTGCCACTGTCACTCCTCTGCCCTTCTTCCTCTGGTGGCACAACCTCTCCTCCCCCCTGGACCAAGGAAGTGACACAGGCAAGGGTCTCAGAGTTGAAATACTGTGCTCCATTCCTGGCTCCTCTTTCTTCATGGTCATGAGATTCCCATTTCTGCTTCTAAGATAGCTTATTTTGTACCCAGTAGGATAGCAACACTGACCAAATTCCATGTTAGAGGGCCATACTACCATATCTGCATGACTCACCCAATTGTTTGGTGGAAGTGTGGAAGTTATAAAAGACTATGACTGTTGTTATTGTTAGGTGACATCAGCTCGGATCTGACACTGCCCAGTCCTGTGCCACCATCCCAATTGTTCTTAAGTTGGAGTCCATTGTTGCAGGCATTGTGTCAATCTGTCTTGCTGAGGGGCTTCCTCTTTTTCAATGCATCTCTTCCACTGACCATGTCTAGAAGACTATCAACAATTCACTGTAACACAGGTATGTCCAATGCTGTTTTTGCAGCCATAGTTTTTATTGAGTGCATTACAACTTAAGGGACTTATCTCTCACCCTACATTGGTCAATTTGGGGAATATTCCGTTGTGACCCTGTAACAATGCCTAAGGCCTATTCCTGCTGAGGCAGCCCCAAGCATTTGTACTACACTTCCAGAGTGTCTGTCCTTCTCCTGGCACTCTCTAATTTCCACTTGGGTTCCATAATTCTTTCCAGTGACCACAGAGGACTCAAAGGTCACAGCCAGAATTTCAGGCTGTATTAGGGAAAACAACAGATTACCCCTCAGGATTAGAAATGTTTATAACAGTTTTTAGGGAATTTTTTTGGTTAAGACAGCATCTTTCAAGTCATATATACAGAGAAGCTTCTCTCTAGTCCTCAGCCCTTCTGCCACTGGGCTGCTAGTCTTCTTCCCTGCTTAGCCAATGTTACAAAGTTCTTTTAGTACTACTGATCAATGCCCCAAGGACATGTCACTCCTTCTTAAGCCTCTGCCAAAAGGTATTCAGCTCTAGTTCCCAGTCAGAAAATTTCCCCATATAAATACCTAAATTCAGGTATTGCACCCTGAAAGCAAGTCTTCTGCCCCAAAGCACTTAGTTTACTTGCTCTGTTGGTCAAGAACCCCACCACACTGCCTCCTGAGTTAGCTCCCAGTTATGCTGCTGCTAGTGAGAGCCCTCCTTCAGTTTCTGAGGTGACTCATTTTTATACCTAGAAGGATGAAAAATCATCTTTTTAGGTTTCCCAATTAGTTCTGCTAACAATAACTCACAACTGAATCAGATAATCCTCTAAGTTAATCTCCCTCCACTTCCTTTTACCCAGACCAGTGGGAAAAATGTCATTTGATGAAATTTGGCAAGACTGTGACTCTAGGAGACTTGTTAAATCATCCACTGTACTACAGACCCATAGGGTTTACATTGACTAATTTTCACAAGTAAATCACCAAGTCCCTTTTTCCAGTCTCTGTTAGTCTGGAAGGTCTGCCAAAAGCTGTCCACAGTGGACAATTGGTGACATAGTTTCCAGCTTCATAGCTGGAAACATGTATGCCATCAGAGTACAATAAGAAGACATATGGTGGTCATTCTAAAGCTTGAATTATATTGATTTAATTCATTCTCTCTGACTCACATCTATGGTTTAATATAGGATGTAGAAGAGGAATAGGCATATCTTTAAAGAGTGAATGTACTCACTGTGTAACTTGGTTCTTAGATGGCTTGGTCCAGTTGGTTCCAAGTCATATCAATCTTATGTATAAGAGAACAAAACATCACCCAGCCCTGGGCCATCCTTACACTTGTTCTGTGCTTGAACCCATTGTTTTAGCCACTGTGTCAATCCATCTTGCTTGGGACCCTCCTCTCATTCACTGCTCCTCTGCTTTACCAAGTATGATGTTCTTTCCTGATAAAGGTCCAGAATACTTGAGACCAAGTCTCACTGTCCCTGTTTCTAAGAAGCCTTCTAGTTGCTGGGCTAGGGATTGAAAATGTGACACTCAGATTTAAAGTCAATAAATGAGACTTGGTTTGAGTAGGTCACAATACAGACATTCTAATCTCCTTTTCTGAATGCTATGCCCCCCATAAGTGTAACTTAATGCAATATTCATCTTCTAGAGACCACAAAGTTAGCAGTTCTAAACCACCAGCTGCTCTGAGAGAGAAAGATGTCCCATAAATATTTAAAGTCTCAGAAACTCAAAGGGGAAAAATCTACCCTGCCCTAGAGGGTCTTTATGAGTTGAAATCAACTCAAAGGCAGTGAATTTTGTTTCAGCCTCATAAGGCTGATGCCTGGTGAATGTCTACCAGGGACACAAGGAATTAATGACTTGGAATTCTTCAAATGGGTGTGTGTTTTTGCCAAGATGCTGACCTCTTGGTGTGGTATGCTAGGGAAAGATAGTTGACAGTGGCTGGCTACTTGAGGGGAGAGGTTTTACCTACCTGGTCAGTTCACCTTTTAGAGACAGGGGAGAGTGGGTGTTAATTCAGCCTGTCAGGGCTCTGTTCCCAATTATCTAGGCAATGGTGACTTCTTATAATTTCAGAGCACAGAAGAAACAATAACCAATTTTTAAAGTTTTAAAATGAAGATGAACATACAGCTTCTGTTGCTTATTGATCCAGTCCTGGGTAATTTTTAAGAAACAAGTCAGCCAGTTGTGCTGACACTCAGGGTAGTCATCTTATCTACTTCATCATTATGTCAAGGCACCAGAATTTAGCAGGCACTGCAAGCAATACTGTAGAGGATAGTTGTGCTTTCTTTTTAAAATAGCATTCCATATTTGTGCTATTTCATCATTGTTCTTTTTAAAGGTGCTGTCTTTTATTGTTTTGGGTGTTCACCTTGGCTTTAAAAGTGTTCCAAAAGATGTCTCTGAGCTCTCCACTTAGTCCAATGTGGCAAGGGAAAGCTGAGGAAGGCAAGTTTTACATGTTTACTGACATCACCAGAAAAAGACAGCCATGCTGAGTGTCCAGATTGAATGCAGGAAAATGTAGGTATAGATTCGAGAAAGGACTATGGTTGGGGAAGGAGCCCAGCAGTGTACTTGGTTGGGCATTAGGTTGATGATGGTGAGATATGTGTTGGGTGACCAGATGTCCCACTTTTTAACAATTTAACAATGCCCCATGGCATTTTAAAATTAAAAAGTATATGTATATTACAATACTATGTTTGTGTTCTATGAAAATTTTTGTTGTTCCATATAAGTCAATTTTTTAACCAAGAGCCACCCCTCACCCCACCCCGGTCTGTGGTGCCCCACTTAAAATCTGGTCACTTTAGATATGTGGTTCAAACCTACCGGTCATCCCTAGGAGGAAAGGTGAAGTTTGCTGCTTCCACAAAAATGCACAGTCCCAGAAACCCACAGGGAAGTGTGCTTTAGGGTGCTTTAGGGTGGAATCAGCTTTATGGCAGCGAACTTGACTTGAGTTTAGTAGCTGGTGAAATATACTGCATATATACCACGGTCTGCTGGCAAGACAAATCTATCTGTCTTAGAAAAATGCACCTCAGAAAGGAAGGCAGCAGAGACTTGACTACTGGCTGAGAAAAGATGCTGCTGTGGACCAGTGATTGTCTCCTGACAGTTCACTGACCCAGACTTGTGGTCGCCTGTTAACCCCTAATAAACTCCCTTAATCATGAATGTGGTCTATGAGTTCTGTTGACCAGTGCAATGAAGTATTGAACCCAGCCTAGAGCAGCATGGCACAGGAGGTGCCAGAAGAGGCTAAAAGAGATGGCATGCCGAGGCATATCTCAGCCTTGCCTCATGGCAGTCTAGAAGCCAGAAGAAGTCAGAGATGGCCCCTATCCATGGCATCTTTACACAGCAATGAGCTCAAATTAACAAAGAACCGGGCCACATTTCATTCTACCCTACAAGTATCCCTCACAGATAGCAATCGAGTCATTTCAAACAACCACAACAAAGTTGACAATAGAGCGAGTCACACACCTAGTGTGCATAAAAGTTATGTGACCACTGGACTGCAGCTTTTCAGCGGGTAACATTCCACAAGGCATGGGATATGATGAGAGTTATCAAGATGTGTGTGACACAGAGACATGAAAGAAGTTCCCACTGTTGAGAACATGGCTCCAATTGCTGAATGCAGGGTTGCAACAAACTTCCAATAGGTGAAAAATGCAGTATTCACCCATGGCAATAAAGCAAAATGCAGAGAATTGGGCTGTCTCTGTGCCTAAGGTCACAGGGAACCGGAGTTTAATCTCTGGACCAACAACAACTGAACTAGAGGAGAGCAAGGCTAGCTCAATCGCAGAGTTCTCCTTTCCCACCCAGGAAACCGGGATTTAAGTATTGGCAAGGCACCCCATGTGTAGTCGTCGACTGTCTGTCATTGATGACTGGCATGTTGCTCTGATGTTGAAGAGTCTCCAGAAAGCTTCCGGACTAAGATGGGCTGGAAAGAGAAACATAGTGTTCTATTTCTGAAAACAGCCAATGAAAATCATACCATGACCTTGCAGATCTACAACCAATCATTGGCATGGCACAGGAATTGACTTTACTTCCTTCCATGTCAAGTTCAGGGGAATGGAATCACCGGGAATTGGGAACCAATTTCACGACAGTGACGCAACGGCAAGTGAAGCGCGCGGAGGGATTCTGGGCAACACAAAGATGACATGCAGAGCTACATACACAATAGCCTGTCTGTTAATATTGATCATGAACCAAACTTATGTGGTCTACTTTCCTTTTCCAGAAGAAAAATTACTCAGCACCTCCTGGCAATTAAAACTCTTTGGACTGTAACTCATAGTCCAGTATAAAATGCATTTATCTGCTTTTATAGCTGCCCCCCCCCCCACACACACACAAGCTGACAAGGTCCTGTGTCTCCCAGGTGTAGTATCACTTTGGCAAACACTGTTATAGATAGTCTTAGTTATCTAGTGCTGCTATAACAGAAAAACTGCAACTGGAAAATTTTAACAAATTTATTTTCTTGCAGTTTTTGAAAGTTGAAAGTGCAAACTCAGGATGCTGACCCCAGAGGAAGACTCTTTCTGTGTGTCAGCTTTGGGGGAAGCTCCTGCTACCCTGATTCCTTGAGAATCTTCCTGTGACTTGTTGTCTAGGCATGCTTGCTCCATCTCCTGTTTATTCTTTTATAACTCGAAAGAAATTGACTTAAGACACACCTTATATGAGTATTTTCTCAATATAACAACAAAATCCATTCCCAAAAAGGACTATAATGATCAGCTCCCCCAAAAGAAACCACTCCCACTGCTGGGGAGTCAATTCCAACTCCTCACAGCCCAACGTAGGGCTTGCAACGCTGCTCATCTTTATGCCAACAGTCAGCCTCGTCTTTGTCCTTGGAGTAGCTGGTGGCATTATGGATAGCATTCCAACTTAACTCACAATATTCACCCAGTGTCCGTTGGTTATAAACATGGATACACCCACCCACCCCAATCCGCCCCCCACCCCACAAATCCACAGCCACTGAGATGATTCTCACTTTTATAGACTATGCGATCAGTTACGACTGCTCTGCCTGGTTACCAAGGCCATGGATCTTTACTGAAACTGCCCCATCTTTCTCCAGCAGAGCAGCCGAAAGATCCAAACCTTTAGCTAAAGTACTTTAACCATCGCCTTCCCAGAACTCTTTAACCACAGGTAGAGGGGCTAGGATCTACAGGATATATGTTTTTGGAGGGAGGAAAGTTCAATCTAAAATAGGTAGGATCTGACATTCTTATGGGGGTCACAGTCAATAATAAGAAAATAACCTAGAAGTCATGTAGTCCTTTTTATTTCTAAAAGGCAGCATTTTCTCACATCTCCCTGGAGTGGTCATGTGCACACATGCTGGTGCATCCGCTACCAGAGAAGGTGGGCTTGAGCTCCCCGGCAGCTAAAATTTTCCATACTGACATTATTGAGACTTTTTCTAAAATTTTCCATACTCACATTATTGAGTCTGGTATCAGGCATCTAAGAACTAGAAATCATATCATTATAAATGAGGGGAGTGCAGACTGGGGACCCAAAGCCCATCAACTGGTAAAGTGACATCCCCTTGCAGAGGGGTTGCAGTGAGAAGATGAGCCAGTCAAGAAACAGTGTAGAAACAATGAAATATGCAACTTTCCTCTGGTACTTAAATGCTTCCAACCCCCACCCCACCCCCAATCGTGATCCCAATTCTACCAGACAAATCCAGCTAGATCTGGGGGTGTAAAAAGGGGTCGGAAACATGGGGAATTTAAGACAGATGATCCCTCAAGGCTAGTGGTGGGAGTGGTGATACTGGGAGGGTGGAGAGATGGTAGAGTGGAAAGGTGACACTGATGTCAGGGATCTACATGCAGCCTCCTCTCTGGGGTATGTACAACAGGGAAGTGACTGAGGGGACACACTGGATTGTGTACAATATGAAAAAGTAATAACAATTTGTAAATTATTAAGGGTTCATGGGGGAGGGGGAGGTGGGAGGGAGGTGAAATGGGAGGAGCTGGTACTGGGGGCCTAAGTGGAGGGGGGATGTTTTGAGAGTGATTATGGCAACACATATGCAGATATGGCCTGCATACAACTGATGTATGTATGAATGTGATGGGAGTCGTATGAGCCCCCAATAAAATGATTTCTTTAAAAAAGACTTCTTTCTGGCTTTATGCTTAATAGAATAAGATCACCAAATATTATAAACCATAGTCAAGACCAGAAATAGAGATGTGGGCATTATAAGCTGTACATATCCAAACTCTTCCTGCAGGACAGATTATTTTTTTAAAAGCTGGATTAGCTAAATACATAACCCTAGTGAATCAGCAATAATGACTCATGTTAGATCTCCTTGGCAAGGCAGTCCAAGTCTGTGCAGAGAGAGCAGCTGTGTCTGAGAGAGCCAGATGGGGCTGTGGGCAATGGCTGGAAGCCCCAGAGTGCCAAGTTCACAGCCACAATTTATCTCATTTCCACCTGCGGCTATTGTAGTCTCCTAGGCCCCAGAGAAGCAAGAAATGTTTAAGGTTTCCTGCTTGCACAGAAAATACAACCAGGGAACCCAGGTCTTTTCATCTCGTGACTCTGGGAACGTTCTCTTTGCCTCACCTTTTTCATCTACCAACTAGACATTCTTTTGTCTCCTTTGTCTTCCTCACAGGATTGTTATAAAGACCCAGTAAAGTCATTTTGTCACAGCCATTCGGTCAATGCGGGGTTTCCAAGACTGCAAAGCCCAGTCTTTCACCCAAGGAGTAGATGCTTGCTTTGATGGCCAACCAGGTAGATGGAAACCCAGTACATAACCACTATACCACCCGGGCTCCAAAGAAAGATCATTAGTCCATATGAAAACACTTTGCAGGCTGAGCCCCGGTGGCATAGTGGTTGAGTACGGGACTGCGGCCCATTGGCTTGGCAGTTCAAATCCAGCAGCAGTTCTCCAGGAGCAAAGCTGGGTGCTCCCACGACCACCAGAGGGCAGTGGTGGCAAAAAAAGACCAAACAAACAAACAGAAAGGAAAACACTTTGCAGTATGAAGATTTTATGTAAACTTAGAAATGATTAGGGTTCATTATGACACAATAAGGAGTCCAAGTGTCTACAGGTCAGGCAACTAAACTGTCACCTGCATAGTGGTTCAAATCCACCACTTTCCCCATGGAGGAAAAACAAAGCTATCTGTCATTGTAAAGTCTCTGTGTAGAGGCCATTGTGAGTCAGAATTGGCTGTTTTGTCTGACGCATTGAACCCACCCCAATTAGCAGACGTGTTGCAAGTCGGCAGTTTCAGCTTCCCTGAAGGGTGGGGTACTATCCTGAAGGGGTCTGTTAATGCAACAGAAATTCCTGGTGGCAACACTAAGATGAGTGATTCAAAGAGACCAAAAAACTCATCCAGGAATCATCAAGGTAGGCTTCCTGGATGTATTTGCTGGTGGTTGGGGTTATAATGATTTCCTTACCAGAGTCTGCTGTGATACCTTTAAATTATCAGCCTCTTGAATATATGCAGGTCAAACCCAGATAATGAAAGCTACAGCTTTTTCACCAGGAGTGTCAAAACTTTGGGAAAGGAGTAACCAAAGTTCATGTTCCTTGTTTGCAAATGTCTGAAATTCTGTCTGATTTCCATGAGGGGTACTGGAATTTTGCCTCTGGACTGATCTCAACAGTTGACTCTGACTCATGGGAATGCTTTGCAACAAAGTATACTCCAGAGGGTTTCTGTCTTTATGGAAGCAGACTGCCGCATCTTTCTTCCTAAGCAGAAGCATGTTTATCACCAAGCTATTGAGGCCCCTCGGGGGTGTGCTCCACTAAGCCCCTTCTGTGGCCTGGATTCCAGTCCAGTGTTTCCAAAACTGTAGTTCTGTATTGGAGCAGATTTTTGTAGTTGCTAGATGCCATGAAGTCATTTCTAACAAATAACAACACTGTAAAACAACAGGAATCACTGCCCAACCCAGTGCTGTAGTCACAATTGTTCTTAGTCCACTGTTGCAGTCATTTTGTCAACCCATCCCATTGAGAGCCTTCCTGGTTTCTGCTGTCCTTATACTTTGTCAGGCATGATGTCCTTCTCCAGGGGCTGGTATGTCCTGACAACAAGCTCAAAAAATGTGCGATACAATATCGTCATCATTGCCTCTGAGTGGTAGCTGGATTGTGCTTCCAAGACAGATTGGCTTGTTCTTTCAGTAGTCCATGGTACTTTCAATATTCTTTGCCAGCACCATAATTCAAATGCATTGATTCTTCTTTTGTCTCCCTTTCATATGCATATGAAAATACAATGGCTTTTGTCGGGACATACCTTATTCTTCAGAGTAACATCCTTTCTTCTCCACACTTTATAAAGCGGTATTGTGCAAAAGGTTTTTACCCAAAGCTGTGTCTTGTTTGATCGCTTGACTGTTGCTTCCATGAGCTTTGATTGTGGATCCCAGCAAGACAAAATCCGTGGCAACTTAAATCTGTCTTCCTCTTACCATGAGGTCAATTGATTGTGAGAATTTTGGTCTTTTAAAAGCTACCCATACTGAAGGCTGCAATTCTCAAGCTTCAAGTTTTCCTCACTTTGCTAGGCAAATTTGCGTCATCTTTGTATCTCAGTTTGTGAATAAGTCTTCTTCCAATACTGATGCTACATTCTTCTGCATGTAATAGAGCGCCTCTGGTTATCTGCTGCATGAACAACGATGATGAAAGAATACAACCCTTACGCACGCCTTCAATGACTTTGAATCACGCGATATAGCCGTGTTCTGTTTGCACAGCGGCCTACGAATCCATATACAGGTTCCACCTGAAAACAGTGAAGGGTTCTGGAATTCCCATGCCTCTCAAAACTTGTAATAGTTTGCTATGATCCACACAGTTGAAGGCCTTTGCAGAATCAACAAAAAGACAAGTAAGCATCTTTCTGGTATTCTCTGCTATGAGCCAAGAGTCAGCTTCCAACAGCAATGACATTCTCTGTTCCACATCCTCTTTTGAATCTGGCCTGGACTCTGTTGTCTTCCTGCCAATGGAAAGCTGTACCTGTTGCTGAATGATAGCAAAATTTTACTTGCATGTTATAGGAATGATATTAATCTATCATTTGAACAGGATGTTGCATCACCTACCTCTGGAATGGGTGCATATATGGATCTCTTCCAGTCATTAGGCCAGGTAAACTGTCTTCCAAATATCCTGACCTGACGAGTCAATGTTTTCAATGCTTCATCAGCTTCTTCTAAATTTTCAGTTGGTACTCCATCAATTACTGCAGTCTTGATTTTGGCTAATACTGTCAGTGCAGCTTGAATTCTCCTTCGGTACTATTGGCTCTTGCTCATATGCTGCTTCTTGAAATGGTGGAATGTTGACTAATACTTTTTGGGGCCATGATTTTATTCTTCCCATCTTCTTTTGATACTTCCTGAATCATTTAATATTTTCTCAGTGTCTTTTTAATATTACAACTTGAGATTTTGGGGGTTTTTTTTCTTTCGTTCTTTCAGTTTAAGATAAGCTAAGCATGTGCTTCATTTGGGATTTTAGAATTCTAGGTCTTTGAACATTTCATTATATCTTACTTTGTCTTCTTGAGGGGCCCTGTGAAATTTTCTGTCCTATTCTTTGGCTTCATCATTTCTCCATTTGCATTAGGTACTCTATGATTAAGAACAAGTTCCAGACACTCTTATGACATCCACTTTGATCTTTTCTTCTTTCTTGTCTTCTTAATGACCTTTTGTTTCTTCATGTATGATGTTCTTGATGTCCTTGATGTCTTCCAATAGTTCATCAGGCAGTCTCAAAATTGAGATATACTCAAGGTTATACTTTGACTTTCATAGATTTGTTCTAATATTCTTCAATTTGAAACTGAATTTATATGTGAGCAACTGATGGTCTGTTTCATAATCAGTCCCTGGTCTCATTGCAGCTGCTGATATAGAGCTTCTCCATCATATCTTCCAAAAGATCTAGTTAATTGAATTTCGGTGTATTTCATCTGGAGAAGCCCACATGTGTAGTCACCTTTGTTATTAAAAAAGGTTATGCTCTGAACAAACAGTTGGTCTCACAAAATTCTACCATGTGATTTCCAGCTTCATTTCTATCACCAAGAACACATTTTCCAACTACTGTTTTTCCCTTTTTGTTTCCAACTCTTGCATTCCAATCGCCAATAATTATCAATGCATTTTGAAGCATTGATAGAATTTTTCAGTTTCTTCACTAGCTTTTGTAGTTTGTGCATACATTTGAATAATATTTTTATTGACTGAATTTCCTCACCTGCAGATAGATATCTTTCTATTATTGTATTTCAATTGTATTTCAAGGTAGATCTTGAAATGTCCTTTTAAAAATGTATTTCTTTTATTTTTTGATATGCCCTGTTTTGATGATGAATCCAACACTATTACTCTTCAACTCGCCATTCCCCACATCATCAACCATGCTATCCTCTGCTTCCATGTGGCCAGTGTCCACCCGTTGTAGTGCACTAACACCTAGACTGTCTCCATGCATCACATTTCATCTTTTTAACTTTCAATTTTCCTAAATGCATACTTTGTATGTTCTAAGTTCTGATTATTAATTTATGTTTGAAACTGGTTCATCTCATTTCTAGCCATGTCCCATCAGCAAATGAAGATGTCACTTACTTGACCTTATCCTTGTCATTATGGCTGACTCTACTTTGAGATGGCATATCTTCTTCATTCATATTTTGAATGCCCTCTAAACTGAGGGGTTCATCTTCTGGCACTATCTCTGACAATGTTCTGCTTCTATTCATGAGGTATGAGTATTTGACAGTGGCCTGATGCGACCCATAAAGTTCTCTGTGGCAACTTCCTAGAAGTGGACAGCCTATTCCTATTTAGTATTCTGTTTAGTCTGGAAGCGCTACTGAAAGCTGTTCACTCTGGGTAACCCGGGTGGTATTTGTAATACTAAGGACTAGCTCCCAGCATCACAGCAGCATACAAGTCGCTACACTAATACTAAGGACCTAACTAACAGCACACAAGTTGCCCACAATATGACAAACTAACAGATCGACGGATAGATAAGCAAACAACACGATATGACAAACTGAGCAGACAACCTTCTCTGTGGAGTGGTTGGTAGTTAGATGTCAGATTTTGCGGTTATCAGTACCACATTTACCTGATACCACCACTACAGTTCCCAGGGTAGTTCTCACCAACTGGACTCACTGCCCTGAAACTGATTTTGACTCAGGGCGACTTTAAAGGACGGAATAGGGCTGCCCCGATGGGTTTCCTGTGTTGTAATTCTATGTAAGTAGAAAGCTCTATCTTTCTTCTGTGGCTCAGCTGGTAGTTTTGACAATTTGATCTTGTGGTTAGCAGCTCAAAGAACTAGCACAGAAGCTACTGTACAATCAGTCTGAATTTTAGAGGATCAAAGTTTGCGTTAGCAAACTTGCCCCATGTAATGAGGCTCTCCACTTTCCCATTCATATAAGGACACTCTGCAGAAACAAACTCAGAAACAAGGTCTGGATACAAATGACAAAATATAAAGCATTTTCAGGAGAAACCTGTAAGGGAAGCAGGGCAAGGGAAATAAGTCATTCAAGTGCATAGTTGATAGCCAACCCCAGCCTTATCCCCTGGGGTGATTCTGGAGTATGAATCACACCTTCGTTTTTGTTCCAATAGAAATCGAAAAGCTGTGAACTCAAAAACTCTCAGACTTGAGAGTTGTCCTCTGCGGTTGTCGAGTTTCCTTGGCTCAAGCAGCCTTTTGGCAAGAGCTTCAGGTATGGTTGAGTTCTAGTCAATTAACAAGGCCCTGCTGGCCATAATTCCTCTTGCAATGAAATATAATTCTGGGCTTTAGACACCTGTGATTCCAGTTCCATTTTGGAGAGCATTTTCTACTATCAAACAGGAATAGACAGGAATCAAGCCCTGATATTAGCGGAAGGTGGGAATTGGACCACACTGTATGTTTTCTTGACAGTACCTTTAGGATTCCATCTTAGAACTGGTCATGACCCAAGCCATATTATTTTGTTCTTCTTGAATATATAATTGTGCCACCAGCCAATTCCACATATTTATCACCTCAGCTGGAAAACTGGACTTCCCTAGTCCCTCTTTGAGGCTTAGTGAAAGCAAGAGGGGCTGTTGTGACTTTGTGGCATTTTTGGTTTCTGGCGCTGGTCCCTGAATTTGGCTCACCTCTACTCAACATTCAGATTTGGGACTGAACAGTTCCTCCATGTGAAACACACCCTCGCAGTTTCATGAATTTCTATGAAACATTGCAGAGCCCAGGAACTAGAAGGAATAGACTCTAGGGAGAAGTAGAGGGAAGGGGAACTGAATAGCAATATGGAAAATTTGGACATGTGAGGCATCATTCATCTCCCACTCCTTGGGACTAGTCTGGTTTCAATTCTTCAAAAAGAGTCCATCACCACAATGGTAGGTAGAAGTAAAAGATCATAAAATCTGGAAAGAATGCTTGGAAACTGGTAGAAATGATCCAAGGGGACCTGGACAAGCAGAACAATGTCTGCCACACACTCCAGGCTCAGCATTTTTAAAGTCATTTTATTGGGCATTCATATATCTCCTACCACAATCCTTACATGCATCCATTGTGCCTAGCACATTTGTACATTTGTTGCCATCATCAGTCTCAAAACGTTTGCTTTCTACTTGAGGGAGGCCTTGGTATCAACTCCTCATTTTTCCCCTCCCTTCCACACCCTCCCTTCCTCACAAACCCTTGATAGTTTATAAATTATTATTATTTTGTCATATCTTACACTGTCTAATGTCTCCCTTCACCCACTTTTCTATTGTCCATTATTGGTTCCCCCTTCTGCCCCCACCTTTCCCTTATCCTTCTGGTATCACTATTCTCATTATTGGTCCTAAGGGGTTTATCTGTCCTGAATTCCTGGATTCCTTCCTCCCCTCTCCTAGAGTTCTGTACAATTCTATCTTCATCACATTCCCCTTGCTTGAGTGGCATCAAAAGTATTATTTGACCAGTTATGACTAAGATATATATGTATATTATGTATATGTGTGTATATACATATACATATATATATAATCAACTCTTCCTTGATTTCACCTTACTCTCAAAGCTCATCTGTGGTCCTGTCTGTCCTCATCTTCTGTGTTGAACTTTCTAGAATGAATCATGTGGTTCCATGCCTCTTACGATTACTTAGGGATCACTTCCTTAGAATGCCCTCCTCCCACATCTCTTCCTTCCTCCTACTCCAGAGCTCCATCCTTAAGAAATAACTTCCTTTAGAAGGTTCTGTTAAATTAATTTTCTCTGTGAATCCTTGCAATTCCTTCTTGTATCTATGTTTGATGACTTCTTCCAGTGTATTCCCAGTATAGTTCACACTCATGTGCTTGTCAGTGGAGTCTAGTGCAGAGTGGAATACCCAGTATCATGAGATCTCTGGCTAAAATTATTGTATTATTCCTAGAACATGCCTTAGATCATTTGTGTGACTGAAAATTCAATATTTTTGCTGATATTTTAAAATATTCTTTTAGTAGTGAAGTTAGCATAATAAGATTATGATTCTCCTGATATTAATAGAGAAATTTGAAAATGATGACTTGTTCTAGTTATAATGACCATTGGGGAAGTCAACAATAATTTGTTTTCCTTAGAAAATTTGAGACAGTCCACTCCTTAGGGGAAGTCAAATCTTCAGGACATTTCTTTACCTATCTTTCTTGCTCCACTGGCACCAATAGTATCCTATGCTTTTTAAAGACATGAATCATATTTAACTTATCCTAGTGTAATCACTACTATCTAATGACCTACTACTAGGTCTGCAAAATATCTAGAAAGTAGTTAAAATATATTTTTGAATAAAAAATCTTATAATTTTTATTGACATTGAAAATAAAAAAAAATTTATTGACATTGTTATAACTCAGGATTTCATATCTGGAATAGTACCGCAGTCTATTAATTAATTAGTCTGCTTTCCAGTTTACCAATGCCTATTTATTCTTCATATATATTCTTTATATAGCCATCAAAACTATTCTTTAAAAACATCTATGGTCATACTTTCCTAATCTCAAAACTCAAGTGATCAAGAAGAAATGATAAATTCTTTCATTTGAACCCAAGAGTTAAAACCTCCCCCAAATCACTTGCTATTCTTACAATATGAACAGTCCAGACCTGAGACTCAGACCTCAAGGATAATCATTCATCTCTCTTTTCTAGAAGACTTTCATGGGTCCTGTATCCACAACCTGGAATTGGTCTCTCATCTTAATTCTCTCACTAGAGATTCCTGCCTTTCTGGACACATCTAGCTTCCTTTAATAAACAAACAAACTTATTGGTTTTTCTTTTTTTCATGTTCTTTGTGTATGATTTCCTGTATATGAAGCATAGGATGAGTAGATCTGTAGAGATAATAACTGGATTATTGGCTTATTGGGTGTATGGTCAGGGAGACTGGGAAAGGTGAAGTGTTAATGAGTACAGAAAGGGAAAAAAGTGTCTTAGAACTGATTGTGGTGATGACTAAACAACTCTGTTTAATATCATTGAACTATTGAATTATATGTTTTATGAATTATATGTAATGAAATTATTTTAAGTGTATAGACCCCCCCAATAAAGGATATGTCCAGAAAAGTTTCTGTAATAATACTGCAGTATTTTTAGACTTAGCTTTGTGTTTATCAAAAATAAAAGTGTAGTATTTAATGTTTGCATATTTAAGTGGAATTAAAATATGAAAAGATAGGAAATAAACAGGGAAACTGTTAACTTCATTTTTCATTATACATTTCTCTGTAAAGGCTCAGTTCTTCAAATTAGTACATTGCTCCGGTTTCTTCACCAGAATTTCCATTTTCTGTGTTATCTCACTTAAGTAGCTTATTACAAAGATAACCTTGTCCCTAATTGTTGTGTTGACTTCGTTTCTTCCTCAGTTATTATCCTGCTTGAATCTCTAATTGCTTCTAAAATACTCAGGCTGCCTTTTTCTTGATTCGTTCTTCCTGATGGTACACTGCTCTGAGTTTCTAAGTGTCTTGTTCCACATCAGGTGATTTTGTACCAACTTTCTGCCTTACCTGTGCCTCTCTTTCTCCCTCTACTCTCTTTGCCCTAAAGAGTTCTCATGTCCTCGTGGGTTTAAGCCCTCCTGTGTAAATGATTCCAAAGTTTAAAAATCTTCAATCTCTCAAAAAGAACTTATTTCTAGATATTACAGAACATTTTTTCTTGGCTCTCACCCTTCAATTGTAAAGGTATATTAAAACATTAACTTATTTCCTCTTAATCTGTTTGATATTTTCCCACATAATTAAGGATGTGATGAACAAGAAGAGCAATGCAGTGGTTGGACATTGAGACAAGTAGGATTGAGCAGGCTTATCGAGAACAGGGGTGAAAGAGGATAAAATTAATTGTATCTCAGCATATTAAATAGGGGGGTATCATTTTCCAGTAGGTCACTGAAGACCCACAATTAGAGGACTTGACTGAGGAAATAGCCTTAAAAATATAGCTTTGTGTATCATTGGCCTACAAAAGAGAGTTGAAGACACGGAAGAAAAATATCAAACTAAAAGAATATGTTTCCCAGAGCCTCTCAATTCATGTTGTGATCCTGAGAGGAAAGCTTAAAGGATTACTGGAAAACACAGGACAGGGGTGTGAGGTTATTGGGGAGTTGGAATAAACAAATATTGAAACACCTATCTCCAAAATAATTATGTTGGGGCATAAAATAAAGTACCTTTATTTTAATTGATCTTATAAACGCCACCAAAAAGAGCTAACATTTACCGACTGCCTATTTAAGCACAAGTTATATGGCTGACCTCTATGAACACAGTTGACTCTCATCATAATAACCTCACTCAGTGACTCATTGCCGTTGGATCAATTGTGACTCCTCATGACCCAAAAGAACAGAGTACAACTGCCCTGTGGGTTTCTGAGACTGTCACTCTGTACAGGAGTAAAAAGTCTCATCTTTCTGCCACACAGTGACTTGTGATTTAGAACTGCTGACCTTGTAGTTAGAAGCCCAGTGTGTAACCACTACACCATCCTCTTTTGTAGATTAGGCAACTAAAACAAAATAATGTTTTCTGATCATCAAATGCATCCTGAAAAATCCATCAGCCAATAAAATAATCATTCTTGGGGATATACTAGGATGCATCATCAAGCAAATAATTAGCAACTGCTGAGATAATGAAAGCTGCTTAGCTAGACCTAACACTGTTTTATGAATAGCCAGTCATCCAAATCAGTTTAATTTTCTCTGATAATAGAGTAGTAGCCATGATAGACAAGGAAGAAAATCCAGATGTAATGTATCTTCTTTCACTTACTCAGAAAATATTTTCAACACCTATGCCTGGAGATAAGTATAAATTCACAGGTGCAGATCTACCTTGCCCTCTAGGGTCTCACTGAATCAGCCTCCACACTATGACAGAGAGTCTCCTAGATGATGGAAAAGAAACAAAAAAAATACAGATCTATGTTCTGTCTCTGAGATCATGTAGCCTATTAGGGAAGATGACATACAAATAGATAACTATGATCTCATTGTGCTTTACGTCTTGTTTTCTCATAATCTAGTCTTCATACAGGAAACAGAATATTTTGAATTTTTCTAGAAAACTATGTAGAACATGCCTTAAAGGTCCATATGGCCTCAAAATTCAGACATTTACCTAACTTTTGTGGTCATTGTTTTGTTTTTTGAGACCCCTTAAGAACGGACCCTGAACATCTCTCCAATCCTCTCTTGTAAGTCTCCCAGGTGCCTTCTAGCATACCAAATGACTTCCAACATCCAAAATAAGAAGAATCTGTCTCTTGTCTCCTTGACCTTTCCACCCCATTGTCTGCACTGTCTTGCTTTTCACCCGCTTGCTCAAACCCACTAATCTTTCAGGTCTTAGCATCGACATCACCGTACCTGTATGCTCTAAAGAGATAGTTTCTGTTGAGTCCATTCTAACTCATGGCAATGCCAGGTTTGCCAGAGAAGACCTTTGTTCTGCATGGTTTAGTTTTACGGTAGGTTGACTGAAGACACAAACCCAGTGGCGCTTCGATATGTATAAGAAAGAATATTATATCAAGAAGTAATTGTATATCAAGAAAGTATCCCAGCCCAGTCCAACTCACGTCCATAAGTCTAATGCGAGTCCATTGTCCCTCTTCAGATTCAGGCAGCCACATGCAATGATGGAGAATGCAGGAAGATCACAGATGTGGGGGGAGAGGGGGCATGACAGTGTCATGTAAATCCAAGTTCAATGGAAACTTGGCAGGTCAGGGGCAGCTCTCAGGGTGGCCACCAGAGTCCCAGCAAGCAGGAAGCTCAAGGGGGGTAGAGAGAGAAAGAGAAAGAGAAAAACTCAGGGAGGCATCATCGGGTTGTGACCTGATTGACAGGTTGGTTTCCACCCCTACACTTATATACATCTTCAAGTTGACATAAAATCATCTATAGTTTTCCATGACTGGTGTTTCAGAAGATTTCCAGAACTTTCTTATGAGGATCCAGATGAACTTACACCATCAGCCTTTTGGTTAACTGGTGAGCATGTTGGCCATTTACACCAGTAAGAGACACCATAGCTCCTAGAGCTATCTATATTATCGTGCTTATCCTTTTTCCTTGTGCATTTCTTTTACCTTAAGGAAAGAAGAGAAAAAGAGTTGTTGATGACATTGACCCAGGGTATTATATCAAGCATTTCTGGGAGGGATGTGTCATTTTTTATCACTTTTATGAAATGTGTAAGAATATATTCATCACATTTGAACATAATATTAAGTTACCTAGATGGAGTTGCCAGAATTCTAGATATGAGGAGGGGAAAAGTGCATGTTCTTAAAAGATTAGAAAATGATTTCATCAACAAAGCTGAAATTTAATATGGCAAATGCCAGGTCATCCTGCAAAGAACACAAATCCAGCAATACAGATAGAGGTTGGCTAAGCATAAATAGAGTGGAAAAATACTTAGGACATATAACTAACCATGAGATAAATGTGAGTCAGCAATGAAGTGTCATTACAGAAAGAAAATACAGGACAAATTCATATTTCCCAGACGTATTAAATGAGGTGTGATGTATTCGGTCTGAGAAGGCATTTTACCTCACCGTGGCATTAGCAGAGGGAAGCATTCACTTAGAGTCGCCAAGTCATAAACTAATGAAATATATCTGGGGGAAATATTGAAGGAAATGAGGTTATTTAGTGCTGACTAGAAAAGGGAAATACTGCTCCTGAGATTCAGAAAAATTATGCTCCATATTTTTCAAGTTTCTTCCAATTAGCAAATGCACAGTGTGAAGGAAAATTATTACTTCAATCTTTACAAACCTTGCAGGTTAATTAAATATTGTTATCACTTCACATGTTTATTGTGTGTTGTTGTTGTTGTTTTAATGAGAAGGTTGAACAGTTCTTTTGTGCTCAGGGAAGACTAACAAGGCCTATGATTTTAGTTGACGAATAATTTTTCCTCCAAAGTTGTTTTTGGTAAAAGTCTTGCTCACAAAAAATAATTCTGAGTCAAAGTTTAGTACCTAGCGTAAGTGTTTTATGCTATAGTAATTAAATAGTTGAAGTGAATGAATACATAAACATAGGCAGTGGTAAAATATTTAGATGAATTATTACCACAGGTTGTATAATATCTTTCCTTAACAAGAAAATAGGCAATCATCTGGCAAATATAGTTTACAGGGATCTCAAATTTTTGATGTGTGCATCTTTATCAGCACAGTATATATTGAGAACACAGGTAACATGAATGTTTATCTATGCCTTGCAGGAGTGATTATGTACTATAAAAACTATACAAAGAACACAATGCAAATGCTTTAAGAAGATGAAGTACATTGCTGATAAATATCATTTTATGTATACTGGCTCCTCTAATTAAGAGATCCATTAAACTAAGATTTCTTCAGTCTTGAAAAGGCCCTTTGGGTTGGAATCGGCTTAATGCAGTAGGCAGTGACTACATAAAACAGAGCAGCTCTGTCCATCAGGGTCTCGAGGTGATACGTCTTCTGGGAAGCAGATTCCCTTATCTAGTTCTTGCAGAGCAGCTGGTGAGTTTGATCTTCAGACCTGTGGGTTAGTGGCCCAGGGGGCGGCCTTGCTCGCCTATCAACAGGAAGAAGACACCAACTTTGAACCTCGCCGTGCTGGCAGCTTGTCATAGGTGACTGCCCGCACAGAGATCAGACTGGACATTTCCGGGATGTGCTGCCCTTTGATTGGTGACCTAAAGACTTTGTGCTCTCCAAGGGCATAGTGCAGATACTCCCAAGCCAGAGTGCTCTCCTAATCTAAGTGGCCAATAAACCCTGTGCTTCCTCAAGTCGTGGACATTCTGATGGACCGTCTTCAACTTCCCCTGGAGTGAAGGAAACAGAGGCCATTTGGTTAAAAACCCATGGCCCTCATTTAGTTAACATTGACATCAGGGTTTTTTATTTTTCATTTAAACGAGAAAGCAGGAAAGAAAAATAAATCCTCAAAAAGTAACTGGACTACGGTTGTTGTTTTGAACTACCCAAAGACACATGCTTATTATATTCTTGTCTGCTTTGTACCCTTTTCATTAAAAAAAAAATACACAAACCCCATTGGCTGTGGTGAGGGCAGAAACATGGTGCTAAACAGGTAAAAGGGAGTCAGCCTTGAAAAAAATTACTTCAACAAGCAGTGCTTTAGATGTTCTCAATCCATGCAATTTCTTGGTTAAGGGATGTTCAGAATTTAATTTCCTGACACTTAAAATCATTTCACTGAGAACAGCAGGCACAAAGGAACCCTAACAGTGGGAACATCGTATAAAACAAGAAAGGAAGATTGTTTCTTACCGACAACGTTTAATTCTAGGAAAGCAATCTAGTGGGGGGGAGGGGGGAGGGAGTGAGAAAAAGAGAGAAACGGACTTCTCACCCACAGGCAAGCTTCTCTTGTTGAGCACCATGAGGGTGATTTGCGGGACAGCTTTCTCAGGTGGTGGCACTGACTTGCTTAGCAATTACTAAGCAATTCGCCTCCTTCCCTGGGGATGTGGTATGGGTCTGAGGGTGGAAGAAGGAGGGGAAGGAAACAAAAATAAACTTATGTTTGTCTTTGACAGCATTATTCTCAGATCCTTTTATAGCAAATCCAACTTGGAGATTCATGCCACTCTAAAAGGAATGCCACTGAGAGCATTTAAATCCAATAAGCAATAATTACACTGATGTAGAATTAAGGTAATGAAACAATTAGGTAATCACATTGTTCTATTCTCCAACTTTTATATGAAAGAGTGGAAAAGAAGGAAGGTAGAATGCAAAGCTCTGGATCTGATCAGGATTAAAATTCTAATAATGCTAATAATTATCTTTCCTAAGTTAATTTAACTCTCATCATTGGGTGATTACTATCACCTGTGAAATAGAAAAATATAAATCTTACAGAGAAACTTTGAGATTCACAAAATAATATGTGCAAAGCACTTAGATAAGCCTATGAGGGGGGTACCAAAAATTCTTGAAATTACGCTGGGCAGAACAGAGCTTTCGGAGTATGCATTTTTCCCTCTAAGTGAACACTGAGCCACTCTGAGTTAGTGCACCCAGTGGCATCAGCTGGGGGAAGTTCTCTGTGGTCACAGTGAATTGTTTCATAGAAAGTGCCACTTGAACCTCGTTTTTGGTGGGGCGGGGTTTGTGATGGCCAATTTGAGAGCTATGAAATTTTGTTTCCTGCTCGAGAAAAATACCACAGAAAATGTTGTGATATTGAACACAGCTTGCTGGGACAAAACGGGAAAACTCAAGTGTATAAGTGATTTTCTTATATTAAAAGGTAAGCTGTCAATTGCAGATGAACCTTGTTCTGGACATCCATCAACTTCCTGCATGGTCAAAAATTTAGACTCATAGTACATTTGGAGTTCATTCTACTAGGTCAGACTATTCATCAAGCTTTCTATTTAGGTGGTTCTAAAATGACTATGTTAACAGTGCATGTTTTAAAAAAAAAAAAAGGCTGATTTCTGGCACACAGGGAACTGTTTTTGCCGCCATGACAATGCATCTCCTCATGCAGCCATGTCAGTGTGCCAGCTCGAAGCAAAAAACAGCACGCCTTCCTTGCCCGAGGCAACTTACTCATCTGTCTTGCGCTGCAGGACTTCTTTTTGCTTCTATTAATGAAAGGGTGGCAATGAAAGGGTGGCAATTTGACCACATAGAAAAGGTGAAGAAAAAAACGAGTGGAGTGCTTTGAAGGTGATAGAGTTGTTTTATTTTTGTTTTGTTTTGTTTTGGGGGCATCACTGCCCTCCGGTGGTGGGAGTAGGAGGCCCAGCCTTACTGCTGGACTTGAACCTGCAACCCAGTGGGCCGCAGTCCCGCTCACAACCACTACGCCACCGGGGCTCAGCCCCTGAGTTGTTTTATTTTTTAAAAAAAACTTTGAGAAAAATTCCATTTAGGGGGTTCTTCCTGATATGCAATGTGGAGGTGATTAATCGATAGTACCTCTCCTCTCACTAGCCCCCACTGAGTTAGTATAACAGTGATCTTTATTTTGAGAGTATTATAGATTTGTGTTCCTTGCTTGCTGAAATTCAGGGGGACTTGAAGCACTTGCTGATGAAAATCAGATTGTTGGCAGCCTTCAGTATAAAGAAAACAAAAATCCCCCAACTGGGCCAATTGACCACATTATGATAAACAGAGGTAATAAGTTACTAAAGAATTCATTTTCTTTGGGTCCTCAATCAAAGCTCAATGGAAGCTGCATTCTAGGAGTCAGGCATATTACATTGGGAAAATCTGCCACAGAAGACCTGTGAACTTTGAAGACTAAGGTGCACTGGACCCAAGCCATGGTATTTTCAATCATCTCTTGGGCATGTGAAAGGTGGACAATGTATAAGCATGTTCCTAAAGGAATTGATGCACATGAGTTATGGTGGTGTAGGAGAATATTGAAAGTATTACAAACTGCTAGAAGAATAAACAAATCTGTCTTGAAAGAAGAGCAGGTGGAATACTCCTTAAAACCAAGAATGGCAAGACTTCCCACATCCATGCTAACCAGAAAGACCTATACCTGAAAAAGGATGCCATGCTTGGTAAAGTCATGCGTGAATGAAAGGAGGAAGGCACTCCGTGAGATGCATTGACAATTGGCTCAAACATAATATTTGTGAAGCTGTGTCAGACTGTGGTTTGGTCTTTTGTACATAAGGTCCCCATGAGTCATTTGTGCTTGCCAACAACACAGGGTTGTAAGAAATAATATCCACCTCTTATCCATATACTTATATAGAAATTTGTCAAGTAAAATAGCTCATATTATTGCAGACGTAAGCCATTCCAATGAAAGTCAAGGCAAATTCCTGTGTCAGATATTAAGATGGAAACTGTTCTAGACTTGAGTAGCTTAGGGGGCTGATGAAACCCAGAATTGGCAGAAGCATCACAAGCTGGTGGCTGCAAACACAAATGAATCCACTGTAAGCATGTCACACTTCTGACTGGAGAAGTGAGTGAATCCCTAATGGTCCTAGTATACTACTAGGCCCTTCATCCTAGTCTGTGTCAGTCTGAAAATTCTGTTGAAACCTGTTCAACATGGGTGACCCTGCTGGTATTTTAAATATTAGTGATATAGCAGTCTGCATTACAGCAACTGAAAGCAACCGCTATGATGAAAAACTGAAGTGTATCTCAAGCTTCTGTTCCTTCTTATTGCTGGGTAGTATTAAACAGTATAACTATACTAACTACAGTTTGATTGTAGTATATCCATTCACCTACAGAAAGATACCTTAATTACTTCTTGCTTGGGGCTGTTACAAAAGAAGGTACTTTCCACAGTTATATGCAGTTTTGATGTAAGCATATGTTTTTATTTCTCTGGAGTAAATGCCCAAGAATACAATTACTGGGTTGTATGATCGTAACATATTTTGAATTTTAAGAAATTGCCAAACAATTTTCCAAACTAATTGGAAATTAATTCCAATAAGCAACCATGATAAATTGGATTTTTGGTGTTGCTTATTTTATTTTTAATTTACTAATGTATGTATTCATTTATGGAGCTTAGCTATTCTAGTAAGAATGTAGTGACTTGTCAGTGTAGTTTTCATTTGCATTACCATAATGACTAACATATCGTTCCATGTTTCAAGTGCTGCCTAGATGCTATTTGAAATAATTCTCATGTCTTTTACCCATTGTCTAATTGGATTTGTTTTATTTGCCTTATTTTGTTTAGACTATTGAATTTTGACAGTTAGGTAAAAATACATTCCAGATACTAGTACCTTGTCAGATATGAGACCTGTAAATATTTTCTTCTAGTCTGTAACATGTCTTCTCTTCCTCTTGACAGGATCTTTTACAGAGTAAGAATTCTTTTTTGTTTAATTTTGAAGAGATTTGTCTTTCACTTCTCTTTTGTGCATCATCTCTTTAGTGTTAACTCTCAGGAGTTTCTGTGTGGCTCTACATTCTGAGGATTTTCTATTTTCCTTCAGAACTTTCACAGTTTTACATCTATGTGCATGTTCTGTTTTAGGTAACTTTTTGGAATAAAAAGTATGAGGTTTAGATTGATATTCATTTTGTTTTCCAATGGATGTCTAATTATGCTGGCAACATATGTTACAAAGGTAAGTTTCTTTTGTGTCTTTGTCAAAAATCAATTCTGGGGTCTTCATTTTGTTTCATTGATCTTTATGACTATCCTACCAGTACCACACAATCTTTTTTTGTTTTTTGTTTTTTTTAGTTTTGGGGTTTTTTTTTGTTTGTTTGTTTGTTTTGTTTGGGGGTGGGCATCACCGTCTGTGGTGGTTGTGGGCGCTACCCAGTGCTGCTTCTGAGAGCACTCACTGCATTTGAACCCCCAAGCCTGCGGGCTGCAGTCCCGCACTCAACCACTTACGCCACCGGGGCTCAGCCAGCACCACACAATCTTGATGGCTACAAGGCTACATCTTTTGCTTGAAATCAGGAAAACAGAGTCTTCCTTCTATTCTTCTCTTGTTTAGTAAGCATTAATTGCAAGGTGAATGACCTCTTCATCTGTCCTCTTTATCAGTCTAAAGCCTTTGGTTTATAGAATGAACTTGTGCACATCTACCAAAGAATAAAGATTTCTGGGAATGTGATAGAGTTGATTCACTACTTTAGATCAATTTGGGTTGAAACAATTTTAATGCATGGAGTGCTACAATCTAGGAACACATTATGTTTCTTGCTTTATATAGGTCTCCTTTAATTTATTTTATTATCATATAGAATTGTACCTATTTTATCAAGTCGACATAAGCACTTCAGTTTCTTTGGAAATGGCATTTGCTTTTTATTTCAGCTTTCAAATACTAATTGTGTATAGAAATGCTACTGATTTTTTTATCCTGTTATCTTATTGAACTCATTACTTTTAGGATTCTTGTAAAACGTGGATTCTTTAGGATATGTCACATAGGCAATCATGTCATCTGAAAATAGAGATAACTTTATTTAGTTCTTTCTAATACGTATGGCATTTATTTTTCTTTCTTGTCTTATTGCAGTGGCTAGGACACCCAGTGCTATGTTCAAGAAGAGTAGTATGTAAGGATGTCCTTTCTCAGTTCCCCATTTTAGAAGTAAAGCTTTCAATCTTACAATAGTATGCATCATGCCAGTTTTCACTCTCTTGTAGATGCTCTTTTTCTTCTACGCTTAATGAAGATGAATTTTAGATGCTGAGTCTTTGGGGTTTTTTTTTATCATCTGTGAGTGTTAGACCTTATCAAACACTAGTTCATCAGCAAGGTTATGATAATATGAGTCCAAAAGACATGCTCAACTCCTGTCTCTACTTTACTGATGGTAGTAGACCCCCCCCCTCCCGTGCTCTCTGCTCATTGGATTAGTCTCCTTCATATCTCAAAAGAATTTGAGTCAAAAAAATAACCTAATACTGTAGATGGAACCTTGCCTTGTTAACCTTACAGACTTTAGGCTTTACAATGCTATCACAAGATAATGACATCAGATCACAGAACAGAGGATGCTTGCGTAAGACCTAGCATCTTGGCCTCCCCAGGAGACACACAACCCCTAGCCCTAGGGGCGACAATGCAATCACAGGTATCTTTATAGAAGGATGCTTTAGAAGAAGTAATAGGACAATGAAAGCACAGGTGCTTCACTGGTGGCCCTGAAAGTGGAAGGGGGATCAAGGAGTGAAACAGTACAGCTCTGGGAGCTGATAAAGATGAGTGGGGCCTAGCTGGGTCCAATTGATTTTGTCCAGAAAAACCTATTTCAGGCATCTGACATTCAGAAATAAAAGAGAATAGATGCTTTTAAGCATCAAAGTGTAAATGTGTAGTCATTGAAAACTGATACCTATACCTTTATTGTTTTTTAATGACAGCAAGATCTGAAATTATATCCCCTTTCATTCCAGATATTGATTCATGTTTTTTCTCATTTTGTCTTTATCAATTGATTTTTTACAAAGAATCAGTTTTTGGGTTCATTGATCTATGCTATTTTTTTCATATTTTCAATTTGCTTGATTTTGCTGTCTTTGTTATACCTTTGGTTCTGCTATTATGGGCAGGTTTTGTCTTTCTGTTTCTTGAGGTAAAGACTTAGATTATTGATTTAAAATGTTTCCTTATTTCTAATGTGTTTGTTGCTATAAATATTCCTCTCACCACTGGCTTTACATGCACCATGTATTTTGGTTGCATTTTCATTCAAGTATATGTATATCCTGGAGATGGTGTTATAATTCTTGTTTCAACTATCAGATATGATAAGCAATTTTCTTTACAAGTAAATACCTGATTAGATTTAACCATGTCTTATTCTTTATGATGTGATTGTTTTCATTTTGAAATTTCAAGTCTTTTGCTGGTATTTTCTTTCTTTAGAGAATTCATTTTATCCCATCTTTAAAGGGCAAGTTTGCCAGCAACAAAGTCTTTTAGTTTCTTGGCTGAAAATGTTCTCTTCTCTATTTCCCCTAATGGATAATAATATTGGACTTCATATTTGCCAATTGTTTTTCTTTCAGTACTTTAAAAATAATATGCCACTTTTTCTGTCCGCCTTGAGAATAGAGGAGAAATCCCTGTCATTCAAATTACTATCTGTAAGTACAAGTTATGTGTTATTTTTCAATAGTTGCTTTCAATAATTTTTTTCATTGTCTTTTCATTTCAGAAGTCAAATTATAATATATCTTTATATCAAATTTCTTAGACTTATCTTATTTAAGGTTCACTCACTTATTGAATCTGTAGGTTTATACATTTTGCTGAATTTGAGAAGTTTTCTATTATTTTTTTTCAGTTATTATTTTTTAAATCGTTTTTCAGCACCAAGTTTTTTCTCCTACTCTGCTGTGACTCTATAGCTACAAATATTATTGTTTGGTTAGTGGTTCAGAGGTTATAGGACTGTTTATTTTTCATCTTTCTCTTTGTTGTTCAGATTGGGTAAATTCTATTAACCTGCTCATTTTTTAAAATTATTTTTATAAATGATTTTGAGAGTTTTTACAGCTCCTACAACAATCCACACAATAATCCACACAACAATTATATCAAGCATATCTGTATATGTGTTTTCATCAACAATTTCAAAACATTTTCTTTCTACCTGAGTCCTTGGTATCCACTCTTCTTTATCTCTCGCCCTCCCCCACCCGATGAACCTGTTCTTAAAGCTCACTGATTCTATCCTTTGCCATCTTCACTATATCTTTTGCCCCCTCCAGTGAGATTTTATTTCTGTTATTAAATTTTCCAATACTATCCTTTTGATTTGGTCCTTTTAAAATATTTGGGGGTGGGGGTGGGGGTGGAGTGTGTTTGGTTTTTCCTTTATTCTACAAGTTTCTCTGTGATTATATCTAGACCATGTTAAGCAGTATATTATGTGACTGTGTCGTATTTAATCTTCCTTTGTAGTAGACAGTCCCCCTTTTGGGCATGTTGTGAAGGACAAGTGGGAAAGTTCAGTTTTCGGCTGCACTCCTCTGACAACACACCAAAGAGTGGGGCGCTGACTCACATTGTCTTGTTCTAGATCAATTGGACAGATGTTCAGCTCACCTCTTGGCCCCGCTGACTAATACATGAAGAAACTCAAGCACCAACTGGTACTTCTTCATTATCCCAAGACTGGGTAGAAAATCCACTCCTCATTCCATTTTAGTGACACCATGATGGGGCAGGGAGAGTGACGAGGGGAAGGAGAGTAACAACTACTCTTGCTTCAAATCTCCTCATTCCCGCCTTACCAATGCAGTAGGATCCCGGAACGCGATACTCGAAACTCTCAATACTTGACATAATCAGATTTAGAAGTGAAAAGTTGAGAAAATGTTGCATTGGAGCGCAAACAAAACATCGAACTCTGACCCGACGCAGGTGTTTGTTGTCAACAGAAGCAGTTCATGTTTCCCTCCCTCGGGGCTGGTCGGCATTGTTAATACACGTTGTTTAAACCTTTTGTGGCTGTATCCCAAGCATTCTGCTATAATTTTCTTAGTTTTTGTGGCTTAGTTTTTGTACAGTTTTTTGATTAAAAAAAAACTTGGACCCTCGGAAAGAGATTTAAAAAAAAATCATAATAATAATGAATCGATCTTGATGATAATTTTAGTAAAAAAAAAAATTTAGAAAGCAGTTGCGAAAACACCAGCAGCAGACCATAATAGAGACTTTTTTTTAAAGAGCAAGTCATGCAGGTTCCAGTGAAAAATGGCAGAGAAGGGGAAAAATTTCTCAAAAGTAGCTATCTGTTTATTAAAAAAAAAAAAACCAAAATACCCTTCATTGGGGCCTCCTACATCTCTCACCACAATCCATACAATTCTCCAATGTGTCAAGCACATTTGCATCATCATTTTCAAAGCATTCTTCCCACTTAAGCCTCTGATATCAGCTCCCCATTTCTTCCCCCTTCCTCCTCGGTCCACCTTCCCTCACAAACCCTTGATAAGTTATAGATTATTATTTTCATATCTTGAATCATCCTCCATTGTGCCTCACCCACTTTTCCATTATATGTCCCTGTGGGACGGATTCTAGGTTAATACTTGTGATTGATTTCCCCTTTCTTCCCCCACTCTCCTCTAAACCTCCTGGTATCTCTATTCTTCCTGTTGGTCCTGAGGGGTTTATTGATCCTGGATTCCCTGGGGGCTCTTATCTGTAGCAGTGTGCATGTTCTAGTTTAATCTGTAGCAGTGTGCATGTTCTGGTTTAATCCAATTTGTAAGGTAGAATTGAGGTGAAGATAATGGGAGGAAGTAACACCAAAGAGAGAAAATCTGTGTGTTTCATTGGTGCTATATTGTACCCTGACTGGCTCGTCTCCAGTTGATTTTTATGGAAGGAAATTCCCCTTCCAAACAAGGACTCTTTCTCCATACCTCCTCTCCACATCCATGTCCACAGCTCCAGATCCTCATCATCCTCAGGGTATGGGCCATACTATAGTTGTTGAAAACATTTTTAATATTGTGTTTCTTATTTAAATTATACTCTTTAACTCTGAATTTATTTACTTGGACATTTCTGTGTAATGATTTGTATAAAAAGGCAAAGGTTAAGGTAAAAATTTGGTAGTTGAGAGTAGATTAATCTGTTGTCATCATTTTGTTTTCTTTTGTCGCGTAATCTTGCTATATCTTATTATTTTTGTACATATTATTATCTCTGTAAGCCCATCTGGATTAGATAGGATGGATGAGCAGTCTAGAAGAGATAACATTGACACTGATGGTTCCGTGAGGGGGGGGGGCGGAGGAAGATGGGGATGTGGGGAAAGGAAGTGGTTTTGACCAAACCAGAAATAAGGGAACAACAAGTGATCCAAAATAAGTGACAAGGTGGATGTGAGGGACCTGATAGGGATTGATCAAGAGTAATGTAAGAGAGGGAAATTGCTGAAACCCAATTGAAGGCTGAGCATGATAGTGGACCAAGAAGAAAGTAAAAAGAAATAAAGGAAAGAACTGGGAGGCAAAAGGTATTTATAGAGGTCTAAAAACAGGCATGTACATAAGTAAATATACTTATATATAATAATGGGGAAATAGATCTAGTTGCATAAACTTATAGAGTTAGTATTAAGGCAGCAGAAGGGCATTAGACCTCAACTCATGTACTTTCTTAATGCATGAACACTCCATTCTATTAAATTGGTATTCCATGATGCTCCCCTTCCCAACATGACCACTGAAGACAAATGTGTGCATAAGAGGGAGGGCAGGAAAAAAAATGGTGAAGAAATCTGAGGTTGCCTGGCTATCAAAAGATGTAGCATCTGGGGTCTTAAAACCTTGAAAGTAAACAAGCGATCATCTAGCTCAGAAGCAACGAAGCTCACATGGAAGAATCACACCAGCCTGTGTGACCACAAGATGTCAAAGGGGTCAGTTATCAAGTATAAAATAACTAAAAATCATATCATTGTGTGCCCACCTTCCTGATACGACAAATGTGTGCATAAGCAGATGTGGTGAAGAAAGCTGATGGTATCTGGCTATCAAAATATATAGCGCCTAGGATCTTAAATACTTGAAAGTAAATAAGCAACCATTTAACTCAGAAGCAGCAAAGCCCACAGGGACAAAGCACATCAGCCGATGTGACCACGAGGTGTCAAAGAGATCAGGTTTCAGGTGTCAAAGAACTAAAATGTATATCATTATAAATGAGAGGGCATACAGATTGGGAACCCAAAGCCCTCTGTTAGTGAAGCAACTTCCCCTTACAGAAGGGTAGGGGTGAGGAGACAAGCCAGTCAGTGTACAGTGTATTAATGATGAAATATACAACATTCCTCTAATTAATTGCTTCCTCCCCCCCCACTATTATGATCCCAATTCTACCTTACACATCTTGTTAGACTAGAGAATGTACACTGGTACAGATAGGAACCAGAAACATAGGGAATCCAGGACAGATGATCCCTTCAGGACCAGTGGTGAGAGTAGCAATACAAGAAGGGTGGAGGGGAGGTGGAATAAAAAGGAGGAACCAATTACAAGGAACCAAATATATGGACTCCTACCTGGGACATGAACAACAGGGAAGTTGGTGAAGGCAGATATCGGACAGTATAATATATGACAAAATAATAATTTATAAGTTATCAAGGGTTCATGGGGGAGGCGAGAACAGAGAGGGAGGAGAAATATGAGAAGCTGATACCAAAGGTTTAAGTGGAAAGAATATGTTTTGGCAACAAGTATACAAATGTGCTTTGCATGCAATGGATGTATTGATTGTGACAGGAGTTGTATGAGCCCCCAATAAAATGATTAAAAATCAAATTAAATAAATAAAAATTAAAAATACATACAAAGACTTTTAAATGTTGTGTTTCTTATTTAAATTATATTATTTAGCCCTGAACTTATTTACTTTGACATTTCTGTTTAATGTTTTGTATAAAAAGGCAAAGGTTAGGATAAAAACTTGGTGGTTGAGAATGGATTAACCTCTTCTCAGGTATGTCTCATTGGAAAAATTGATGCAGAACTTGACTGCATCACATCTGGATATTTCTTCTAGAACAGATTAACATCGCGGTCTAAGATTCTACTGTACTCAGTAGGGGGAAAGTGGGAGGTACTTTGCTAACATAGTAGAGGCAAGTAAGAGAGACTAGAATTCTAACTGGCCTTTCTTCACACCCATATGTTCATTCTTGTCCCTTTGCTGCTGGGGTAGAGTTAGAGTCTCAGCTATTTTTTAAATCAAACTGGCAGTACTCTGGTGGGAATAATGTCTGTTTCTACCACATGGGAAAAAGATCAGCTGCCCTTATTCCATCAGGTGGAGAAGATGCTATCTGCTTCCTCAGGGAGTGGAGGTGGGAACAGAAGATCAGATTACTATGTATCCCCCAGGATTCACAGAGAGAGAGACCGGTGGTAAACATCTTTCTGTTGGTGCTGTACTGGAATAGGGAATATTTCATCAAAAGATTTTCTCATTGTTAGTGCCTCTTCTACCTGGTCCTTTCCTAAGGGAGAAAGATCTTGGAGCTTGACAGTCTTTGCCTAGTAGTCATCCACCTTTCGGCTTCTGCAGGTCCCTGTGTCAGACATAGGAGAGGTAATAAGAAAAGGATAGACTCTTCACCATGACAATCCTTAAGCCCTGAATTCCCAGAAAGTCCTCTTCCCTCTTGCTGACTTTCTTTCCTCATTTTTGGGTAATATCCTGTATTAGTCTGGGTAGACTAGAGAAGCAAATTCATGAACATGTATGTATGTATGTATATAAGAGAGAGTATATAAAAGGTAATGGTACAATAAGAAAACATCCCAACCCAATCCAGTCCAAGGTCATAAGTCTGATATTAGCTCATATGTCTCATACCAATCTATAAAGTCCTCTTCAGACTCTAGAAACACGTGCATTGATACCAAATGAAGGACAATCACAAGCCAGTGGGTTGGAAGTCTTTGCATTCACTGGCCTTGTAGGCATCTCAGTACTGTCAGGGGTCCCTCTGTGGCTTCTCCAGCTTCAGAGGCCTGGTTGCATCCATGTGGCTTGTCTGATTCAAGCCACTAGGGAAGCTTCTCCTCAGGGACGTCTCGCAGGAAGCTTTGTCAGTAGAGAATCTCCAATGGAGTGAGACAATTGAGTGCTTCCAAGAAGGAGGTCCCAGAATTCTCAGAGGAGAAGACCATGCCCACACAGAGGTCTCATTGACTATCTCCAGATTAACAGCCTAGATTCCACACCTACACTCTTACTCCTCAAATTGACACCAGATTGGTGACTTCCACATATCCTAAGATCTGGGTAAGAGGGGATTTCTGTAAGCAATTGGAATTCTCTATCATAGCGGAATTAAAAACCCCATTTTATTTTATTTTTTCCTTTTATTTATTTTCATGTGCTTGAAACCCTACCCAACAACAAAAAAAAGCCCCTTTAACAGTTTACACATACAATTAATTCCATTTCATTGATTACAGCCCTTGAGTTATGCAATTATCATTTTCTGAGTTGTTTCTCCCCTATTAACAAAAGCTCACTCTCCCCTTATAGATCTGTTTAACTTTTTCAACTTTTTGTTGTCAATTTGACCCCATAGAGATAGTTTCTCAAAAGTTATAATGTCCAATGAAGACATGTCTTACTCGTTAAACTAAAGTTATTATTTGGGCTTCAGATTTCCAAGGGTACTTTTTGGTTCCATGGTTTAAAGATTATTGCAGTGCAATAATTTCAGCGCTCATCTACATGGCATAGTTCCGAGATGTCTGGCACCCTGAACACATAAGATGCTGTTCTGCAGTTCTCCTCTTTGCACCCAGAGTATTTGTCGCTGAGCCCTATCTAGTCCCTCTAGCCTCATAGTCAAGGGGCCAGTCGTTCATGGGGTGATTCCTGACTAACCTTTCTCCTCTGTAGTTGCACGTGCCTTGGATAGCTTTTTGCAGGCATTTAAGATCCCCAGGCATGTCACTAGGTGACAATTTTAGATGAAAATCCTTAGGTTGCAATTTCCACATAAGCTGGGACATCGCAAGCATCATACATAGAGCATGTGAGACATTGTAAGTGAAATCCCTATGATTGGCAGCTTTCCACAAGAACTGTGCTTCATATGTGATTTCACATAGCATCCTCACTTCCAAGAAGTTTTTGGCAGTGAGGTTGGCATCTTTAACTCAGAATCACAAAAACGTGACAACAAAGAATGGACAAAGCCCTTGACTTTAAACAGGAATAGTATTCCAAACTGTTATAGAAACTCTGGTAAATAGTCTGGGAGCCTCTATGGAACTGACCCTCCTGACCATCCCAGGGAAGTGATCTGTAAGCACTGGTCTATTCTTCTCCAGGGAAGGCCCCATGTGGACAGTGTTTTCTCTGCAACTCTCTACTTCAGGTCAGATGTTATACCCATTAACTTTCCTTTGGAAAGAATTGTGTCATTGTATGGCAGACATCAGAGGCATGGCCTTGGCTTGATAGGCAAACATTCTGCTTATGGAACAAATCACTCAGTGGATTTGTGTTGGCATCAGGATTGATGTTAGTCTGTGGACATATCTCCACAGACTTTCTCTGCCCAGTACATATGAAACTGTACTTCATTGTATAAATGTATACAAATTACACACCTCATGGTTTGTTCCTTATTGTTATTTTTTGCACAACTTCCTTGAATATTTTGCCCACATCAAATTCTTTATAAATAAAAAGAAAATAAAGAATCATCATTGGATTTTGCAGTCAGTTCTTTTTTACTTTCAAAGGAACATGGCAAGGAACCTGGACTATTTAGGAAATTTGAGGGTCAATCATGTGCTGGGGCCACATTCTGTACCTGTCTCAAAGCAACCCACAGACTTCATCCTATGTAGAGCATGCTGTATATGTTATGTAGTGCTGCTATAACAGAAATCCCATAAGTGATGGCTTTAAAAGACAGAATTTATTCTTTCCATGTAAAAGTTTCTCCTTTCAGAGAAGTCTTCATTCAGAGCATCAGTTTTAAGGGGATCCCTCTGTTGCAGTCACCTAATCTGGTGTCAATTTGAGGATTTAGAGTGTAGAAGTGGAGTCTAGCTTGTCAATCTGGAGATAGACCTCTGTGTGGGCCTGGTCTGGCCTTCTCCTGAGAATTCTGTGAAATGTAGTAATTCCTTTTAGGAGATGGAGACATCATCTCTCTCAGTTCACTTCCTTGGAAACTTTCTACTGACAACACTCCCTTGGAGTCCAAGGCTAACTTCCCGCTAGATGTCCCTGAGGAGAAGCCACATCGAGGTACCCTAGTGCTCTGAGCCGAATAAGCCACATGGATACAACCTGTGGCAGTCATGTGCTTATGTTAATTTTATGATTGAGATGTAGGGGTGGCATCTAGCCTGTTAATCTGGAGATAGCCATTGAGTAGCCAATGGGGCCTCTATGTAGGCATGGCTTTCTCCTGAGACTTCTGGGAAATCTCGTGATATTTCCCTCGTGAAGATGAGAACCTACCTTCCCCAGTTGTTGGGAGTTAGTCTCAGAGACGATGAATCACAGACAAGACAAGATGGCAGCATCTGAGGAGCCAGAGAAGCCACACAGTTTGGCCCTCGTGGAGGGTAAAACAAGACAAGATGGCAGCGTCCAAGAAGCTGGAGGAGCCAGCAGAGAGACCACACGGCTTTGCCTTGATGGAGCCAGACCTCTGATGCTAGGGTGGCCACATGGAGACCTCTGCCACCGATGAGTTGCTTCTCCTGTTGATGGACCCTGAGCCCTGGAAGCGAGGAGCCATGTGGAGACCGCTGCCAGTGCTGGGATTCTGCACCCACTGACCTGTGACTTCGTGAGTCAGAAAGAGACTTTATAGACTCATTTTGGGTATATAGGTTAATATCAGACTTATGACTTTGAACTGGACTGGGCTCAATGTCCTGTTCCTCTTGTATGTAAACCTTTCCCCTTATATCCATATGCAGGTTCCTCTAGCCTACCTGGACTAACACACAACCAGACCTCTAAAGCCAGAGATCCACTTGGAGACCCTGTCAGCGCTGAGATGTTTATAATGCCACTTGATCTAAAGGCATTGTGGCTTGTGATCGTCCTGCATTCGATATCATTGCATGTGTTTCTTGAGTCTGAAGACTTTATAGACTGGTATCAGACATTTGGGACAATATTAGACTTGTGACCTTGTACTGGACTGGATTGGAGTGCTTTCTTAATGTACAGTTGCTCTTGTGTATAAAAACCTCTCTTATATAAATGAGTGTTTATGAATTTGTTTCTCCATTCTATCCAGACTAACACACCCTCCTTTCTCTGTGGGCTCTGAAAGAAGATTCTTATCTCTTTTCAGCATCTATCTGCCTGGCATTCCTTATACTTCTCCATGTGACTTGGCCTAGTTTTCCCCAGGGTCTTGGAGGTTTTCAGCTCAACCAGGTCCAAACAACATGCTTTCCTCCTAGGTCTTCTCTCTCAGTGGCATCAGAGGTCTATCTTTTTTTGCTTACCTATCCCTCCTTTGTTCTCTTCTAAAATGAACGTAGATGCAAGTTGTATGCCAAGGGAACTCTCTGGGACATCAGATCAGAACTATGACCTGAGCAAGAGCATTGCTCAAGAGCAACCCCTCTTACCAGTGGTTGGATGATCTCATTGTGAAGGGTGAGGCTATCATTGCCTAACTCCCAAACCAAGGAAAAGCATCTCTCAATCAAATAGACATCTCTCTTAAGGGATGCAGTGCAATCCATGACATCTTACTCATTTATTTCTGTCAAAAAACAATTGATCTTTTCATATAGCATTCTAGAATGATCATGTGACTTCTGAATCATAAGTTGCTGTTTTATAATAGATCAACCCATTTCTCTGATACCACCATTAGATTATAAACCTTTGAATGCAACCCACTTATTATCCTTTGAAAGACAAAGGACTATGAGAAGCATAGTCCCTGCTTCTCAAATAGAAAATGAATCACAAACATTTTGCAATGATTACTAACTTCCTGGCTACCTTAGACTCAAAATACTTCCTAGGGAACTCAAATATGATGCTATCCCTGAGGATCTGAACTTTTCCAGGTGTGCAGACAGGTAGCTAGCCATGCCCACAGGTACACATGCAGGGCCAATGCAAGCTAAGAATGTTTAATGCAAGCTAAGATTTTTTTAATTAAAAATCTTTCTTCATATCAGTAAAGACTTCCTTGACCCCAAAATGAAAGCATTAAAAACTGAAATACTTAAGAAAAATCTCATTCCTATGGAGGGTCATTCTACTTACAAACCTCTAGCACACAAATGTTTTCAGAGGCAATCTTGGATATTGAACATGCACACTCACAGATTGCTTTTACTCTCAAAACAATGCAGATGGGGACTAGATTGACTGCAAACAGAGCAGAGTAATCTTTCTGGGATGATGGAAATGTTCAAAAACTGGGTTGTGGTGAGGGTTGCACAACTTTATAAATTTACTAAAAAATCACTGCATTTCAATGAACAAAATAAAAAGCAATCACATTTTAAAGCAACCCAGATGGACTATGCTTTTTTTCTAACTTAAAGTCAGTTTTGAAACTTGAATTGTATTCTTGAGAAATAGTGGTGTGCCTGGTTGCATCAGTGTAAGACTCAGAGGTGACAAGAGCTCAGCTCTTTTTTCTTCATAAAGCTCTTGTTCAAGCAGAGCAGCACAGAGTATGATAGAGGGGAGACTGGGTATGAGGCTCTCATTACTATCTAACATGGCTTATGACCATCTCTGGATTTGCCAACCCAAGTTTCTTATCATCTGGGACCTGCCTCCTGTATCTGGAATCCATTCTCAGGGCTTTCCACTTCTCTAGTTCCACAATCCCAGGCATTGACCTCTGGCTATTCCTCCCCTATCACATCTTTGTGTGATTCCCACTAATAATCTCTAAACCAAAGCAGGAATCTCTGTTATACTGAAGCCATCTTACACATCCCCCAGACAGTGCTGACCCAAGGATAAAGGACTGCTGGCATCTATAGCAGAGAGCCACAACCCATTTCTTATTGGTGGTGTCTTGAATGTCACTGTGATACTGGTATCCATGCTTCAGTATTTCAAATACCAGCAGTATTACCCATGGTCCACAGGCTTCCACAGAGCTTCCAGCCTAAGACAGATGAGAAAGAAATATCTGATGATGTACTTCAGAGTAGAGCCAATGTAATGAAGGGCTCACAATTGAATACTGTCTGAGTTGCATGCTTTGGGAGCATCTTCAGGAGGGTCAGTTTCTGAAGAAAGTCCTCGTGTCTGATGAAGGAGAGGGAAAGGTAGTATAAGAAAGAGGGAGTATCATAAGATGTTGAAAGGTTGGATTCAAGCACACCTGTGGTTGCAAGGATGGTGCAGAACTAACCATCTTCCCCACCCCCCTCCATTGTATATAAGGTCACTGTGCGTCAGAACTAACTTGATTATCTATTCATCTACCTATCATCTATCTATCTATAAATTAGAGAAATCTGGCCCAGAATCCTATATAGTACACACAAATACAAAATTCATGTCCATTTTTAAGCTAATCTGTCTTTGTTAAAGGAAAGTTATTTTTCATGGGGACCCAAACCAGTTCATGGTGACCCTAAACTGGTCTGAGAACTATGGGCACACTTAGCGAATAACTAATTTTTAAAAATCATTTTATTAGGGGCTCATACAGCTCTTATCACAGTCCATACATACATAGTTCAAGTATATTTTTACATTTGTTGCCATCATCAGTCTCAAGACATTTTCTTTTTACTTGAGTCCTTATATCAGTTCCTCATTTTCTCCTCCCTTTCCATCGCTCCTCACAAACCCTTGATAGTATATAAATTATTATTATTTTGTCATATCTTATACTGTCCAAAGTCTCCCTTCAGTCATTTTTTTTGTTGTCCATCCCCCAGGGAGGGAGTTATGTGTAGATCCGTGTGATCGGGTCCCCCTTTCTACCCCACCTTCCCCTTACCCTCATGGTATCTCTACTCTCACTATTTTTCCTGAAGGGTTTATCTGTCCTAGATTCCCTGTATTTCCAGCTCTTATTTGTATCAGTATACATCCTCTGGTCTAGCTGGATTTGTATGGTAGAATTGGAATCATGATGGTGGTGGGGAGGAAGCATAAAGAACTAGAGGAAAGTTTCATGAGTCATTGGTGCTACACTCATCTCATCCCCTCAACCATTCTGTAAGGTAAAGTCCAGTTTCCTACAGATGAGTTTGGGGTCTCCAGTCTGCTCTCTCCCTCATTCTCAATGCTATGATTTTTTTGTTCTTTGTTGCCTGATACCTGATCCCATTGACAATTCATGATCACACAGGCTGATGTGCTTCTTCCATGTGGACTTTGTTGCTTCTCAGTTAGATGGCCACTTGTTTATCTTTAAGCCTTCAGACCCCAGATGCTATATCTTTTGATAGCTGGGCACCATAAGCTTTCTTCACCATATTTGTTTATGCACTCGCTTTGTCTTTAGCAATCGTGTTGGGAAAGTAAGCATCATGGAATGCCAGTTTAACAGAACAAAATGTTCTTGCATTGAGGGGGTAAGAAGTTACTAATTTGATCCTAGATTTAACCAGCATTCTTAAAGCACATGTTTTACAGTGAGTGAGTAACTGTTCAGAGAAAGTCAAAGAAGGAACCCAGAAGTCAGCAGCTACTCAGCTCTCATCACAAGTGTTGCCTATCCTTATGACAAAATACAAAATCTGATTTGGTCTGAATGCATCTTATCTCTAGTCAACGTAGTGTCCACCCCTTGTTACTGGAGTGCTCCAGGAGACCTCCCCTTATACTACTTCCAAAATACTCCTTTCTAACCCAAACAGTACTCTGCTTGAGGAAGTTTGAAAAAAAAATTGCAAGATTTTGAGTGTTGTTCTATTTCTAGGTGTATCCATTAGCCCTATAATTTGAGAGCCATGACCAGCTTCTCAATGTGATAATGTCCATTGAGCCAGCTTAGTGCTCCCAAGGTGAGCCACCTGTGGTTGATAAGGGACATAACTTTCTTCTATTGTATGGGGAGTGGGGTGGGAGGACTTATGGGCTTTTCTCTATTGTTTGCAAATGGAAAAATCTTGTTTTCACATTAACCAAGTAGTAAGCAAGAGTGATGGTATAGCCAGCTCTTGAAAGGAAATATTTTCATAAAGATTTTTATGGTTGCTCAAATCATGCAAATAAAGTAGTTTCTCACTGTTTTGATACAAACTGCCCTTTCTACTAAACATCTCTTACACCATTACCAGTTTTTCATAGAGGGATCATACGGTGGTTTCACATCACCTGCAACAATCTTCCTCAATTATCCACACTCAGTGTCCCTGGGGACTTGGTTCCAGGACACCTGAAGTTACCAAAAATCCTCAGATGCGTAAGTCCTTTATATCAAATGTTGTATAATTTACCTATGACCTAGGAATATCCTCCCAGATACTTTAAGCCTTCTCTAGATTACTTAGAATATCTAATACTATTTCAATTCTATGTAAAATGCACTTTCTGACACTTCTTCTTAGCCTTTTAGGGACTGGTTTGACCTCTTAATTGTCTTTTTGCTGTTGTCATAGTTTGTTTTCTTTTCTTTTTTCTTCTTCAAATGTATATATTTTTAATACATGATTGGAAAAAATACATGATTGACTAACTGCACAATGTGGAACTTTCGTATGCAGAGGATTGACGGCATGTTGTAAAAGCAGATTTGACCCAGAATGTGAGGAGAAAGGGCATTATTTTAAATCTTCTTGCTCTGGTGGCTAGCTAACTATGCTGCACATTTCTTAATTGCATTTGACTTCTTGAAAGCCAAACCTTATTTCCCAGTGCCCCAAATCCTAGAACAGATTTCTCATTAGGATTTTTTTCCACACAGTGATGAAGTGGTGTCTGATAGTGCTGTTCTACCTGTCCAATAAGCTTCCATGAGCAACAGAGCCTACTATGCACAAACATACTTTGAATGTGTCAGTTTAGTTCCAGATTGCCCCAATGAAACCCACATCACAGTGAAGCCAGTCAGAGGGCTCCTTTGGTTCCCCAGTCTTTAATGTTTGCCATGTCCTGTAGTCAATGGAGTCCTGCTGGTGTGGGTGAGGTGCTGAGCTCTTAAATACCACAAGTTTGTCAGTCAATGGGAGAAAGTTGAAGTTGTTAGCTTCTGTAAAGGCTCCAGCCTGGGAAACCCTATAGATGGTTGCTATAATTTAAGTCAATGGCTGTAGGTTTGGTTAAGTTTGAATTTCTAGTCTATTAAATGTGCAGTGGCATTAGGAAAAGAGTTGACAATATTGTGAGAATTACCAAAATGTATCCTAGAGTTATGGGGTGAATGCACTTGTGCAAGTAGCACCACTAGACTTGCATGAAGCAAACCTCAATTTGGAGCATCAAGCAGTGTCTGCATGGAGAAGTCAAAAGCAGGGTGACAAGACACAGGGTGCTTGCAGACAGCTACAGAGTGCCCCTGTGGAAGACAGAGGGGGTCAGAGACGGGAGAATGTGACATTCTTTGAGCTCCTCCAATGACAAGCTCAGTTCACTTGGAATGATTGTTACATGTGATACGTGGTTCACAAGCTTTGATTGAACTTAAGATGTTCAGAATGATATCAGGCTACTCGAGCTAGTACACTAATAAAACAGGCACAAGCCCCCACCCCCATCAACAATCTAACAAATGTGTATGAATCATTTATATGATTTTCCCCTGTCAAACAATGTTTGACAATAATCAGATGATAATGAAATGTATAATTAATAATAAAAATGCCAACATCTGTTAGCTCGTTATTACAGACTGATTTTTCAGTGTACTATTTCAAATGTGTCACCATTAACCTAATTTATATTAAAATCTGCTAAATACAATCTGCTTTCATTAGTAGTTAATTTGGGTTGGCACATGACACCAAGGAGATACTTTCTTCTTTCCTCTCCACCTCTTCCCCCCGCCCCACTTCTCACTCTTGTCTAAACCAAAGATTCCCCCCAAATGTCTTTAAAACACTGCCTGCCTCTGCTCAACTGTTCTTGTCAGCTGATGAATCAGGTTTGCTGGTTGGTGGCTCTCAACTGTGAATGATCAGTCTTCCCAGCCAAATCCAGGAGAATCTGGTCTCAGGAAGAGGCTGACCTTCAACTGGATCCACTTTCTAAACTTCTCCTGTCTGGACATCTTCCTGTCTTATCACTTCCTCCCTTATATCTCTGAGGCATGGTCCCAGAAGTCTGGGCCACACTCCCCACTAGGTGACCACTAACTGCTCACAGAAGGTATCATTTTGCTGGGAGTTTTAAGACTACACACCCTCTAAAACTCATTCAAAGGCTAGGAGCAAATCTCTTTATATGGGAGTTACCATTGACCAAATGTTTTCCATAAAGGAAAAGCATGTGTAAATTTTTCCCCAAGAAATATTGAACACCTGTAGTTTGAGGAACAAACCAGGTGGAGCAGAGGGAAGATCCACATACTGAAGTCCTCACTCCATCTGCAGAGAAAGCCCTACATATGGGATGAACAAAGCTGTCTCAAGAAGAAGCTATATAAAGAATTCTGACCTGTCTTTAAGATAGGAATAGATCATGTTGTTATTTTCAGTAACTTTCAGTAACTGGTGGTTCCTCAGGAAGTTTAATATAGAACTCTCATATGACCCAGCCCTCCCACATCTAGGTATATACACAAAAGAAGCGAAGACAGGAACACAAAGAGAAACCTGTGCAACCATGTTCATTGCAGCCCAGTTCACAATCGTCACAATGTTCATCCACCGAGGGATGGCGGATAAACACTATGTGCCCTTTCACAATGAATATCATTCTGCTACCAGGGCCCACTGCATGCTACATGGAGGAACCCTGAACACATCATGTTGCATGAAATAAGTCAGTTGCAGAAGATCAAATAATGTGCACACTCGCTCAAATGAAATCAGCACATATGTAGAAACCAAAGATCCTTAGCGACTATCATGTGTGGGTGAGGATCCCTGGTGGTGGGGTTCTGGGTTGCACACTGGGCTACTAACTACATTGACCGCAGTTCGAAACTACCAGTTGTACGTTGGGAGGAAGACAGGGTTTTCTACTCTTGTAATGATCGAGTCTCATGAACTCGCAGAGGCAGTTCTCCGCTGTCCTGTAGGGTGGCTCTGAGTCATCATCAACTCCATGGCAGGGAGGGAGCAAGTGAGCGAGCGAGCGAGCAAGGAGAGGACAAAGGGGGCATTTTTGCTTAGATATTAAATGCATGATAATAATGGCAGACTGATTTGGAAAAGGATAGAAAGAAGGGTTTGCATCCCCAAAGAGTGAAATTAATGTTACTGAATTCCAAGTGAAGAAACTACTCCAAAGCTTTCGATTGAAGTGGTGCATATTTTCCCAATTGTGGCAGTTACGTAAGCTACTGTTGACTTGAGGAAGGCGTGGAATCTAGCCTGTGAATCTGGTCCTAAAGATTCTGGGAGCTCATCTGCCTCCCTGGAGGCAGGACACACCTTCTGCTATTCTTTCTGCTATATCACCCTGAGAGCCATTCCTGTGGATGGAGGTAGAGCCCTGGAGCTGGAAGCCCTGGTGCTGAGATGCTTCCACTGTCATTGAATCCACAAGACTTTCCACCCACTGGCCTGTGACCTTCCTGCATTTGACGTCATTGCATATGCTTTGTGAGTCTCAAGAGGAACTTATAAATTGGTATCCAGCATATGGATTAATATCAGACTTATGAACTTGATCTGGACCTGGCTGGGATATTTTCTAATATATAAAACTCTTTGGTATAAAGCTCTTCTTTGTACCTAGGAGTGTCTGTGAATTTGTTTCTAGTTCCCCCAGACTAACACACCAATATAAAATCAAGCATTGTTCAAAGCATGTTTGTTTTGTTTTAGAAAAATCTTTGGAAACCTGTCTCTCAAGGTCTCCAAAAAGCTCCCTGCCATCAAGTCAATAGTGACTCATAATGAGTCCCTGTGGGTTTCTAAGACTGTAATTATTGCAAGAGTAGAAAATTCAGTTCTGTCTCTCTGAAAGCTGGTGGGGGTTTCAAACAGCCGACTTTGTGGATGACATCCCAACTCATAATCACTACACCATTAGGGCTCTTCCTTACCTTAAGGTAGAATTAGGAAATCATCTGAGCCCAAATGGACCTGAAGGAAAGCCCTATGCTCTTCCCTCTCCCTTATGTGAGCCATGGCTCCTCAGAACTGACTATCTGACCCATCACTCAGAACAAACACACTACCAGCAAGTGGACACCAACTAATAATGATGCTAGAAGATGGGGTGGAACGGGCCTTGTGAAGTTCTGCAATTGTAAATTTCCTATCTTTCTCCAGAGCAGCAGCTGGTTATTTAGACATGAAGACCTTGTGACTAGCAGCACCAGGGTCCCTATTGACTCCCCACTCCATAGCAAGAAACACACTTCTGGAGCCATCGTTACTAATGATGAAAAGCAACCTCAGCCCATGCACCCATTGGAATAGAATATTAATGTTCATTAGGGAAGCAGACCAGTCTAGAAGGAAAACTAAAACCATGACATTTTTGCCCTCAAATATCAAGATCACATCTTGAACAAAGCATAGTATTAATGATATTACATATCTATGCACTCTCTTATACTCAAGAGACTTGAGGGCATCCCCAGTTAGCCTTCATATTCTTCATAAAGCTCACATTTCTTGGGGAAGGAAGGATTGTTGTTCAATCTGCTCCACCATGGTCTTCCTTTTCAAAATCAAGTTAGATGGGGCTAAGTGGGTGGGGGAAGGAGTGTTGTTTCTTCCTCTGCTTCTTCTGTTCCAATAGGTCACAGCAGCATCCCCCCTTCCTTTACTCACGTCCCACATGTTTGTGCAACTCAGCAATAGGGTGACATCAAGAAAGTGGCTGTAGTGGACAGACAGGGCAACAAGAAGCAAGATCCACTTGTATTAGCCTTGGAACTTTAAGTAGATTTGAGGGGAGGGGGGGAGAGAGGCTATTTATAGGCAAAGCATCAAAGCATGGGAAGTATGAGGGGCAGGCACCTGAATAGTTGGTCGAGGATCTCGCTCTGCATCTTGGGTGAAGTATGTGTTGTCTGGGCACTGGGTCTCAGCTGCATCTGTGTTTCCAAGGGGCTTTTTAAATTCAGCTTCATGGCTATGAAAAGAACTGGGGAGAGTCAGGAACTCTAGAGGAGGTAGAGAAATCTCCATCTTGGTGTGATTAGGGTCTAAGCTGGTTGGGCTCTTCCACAGAGCTATCACTCAGACGTATGGGAGAAAATGTGGCTCCATATGACCAAGAGAGAGAATTCCCCTCAATGGTCTCACATATCCCCTGTCCTTTGGCAGGCCTCTGGGTTGGCAGCATATAAGCCCTTACATATTGCTCCCTGTTCCTGTATACCAACTTGCACTTTAGTTCCATCCAACTTGTTGTGGTTTTTCCAGTTCTCATGTTATTCTCTCGGTTAGAAATTATGGTGCTCCCTGGGCCTGCTGTACTCTAGAACACTCACTGGAACCATTACCTTTTTGATATGCTCCAGGTTACCCATAGTCGGTATAATGGAATTCCTGGGAGTCACAAATGGTGAATTCATTCAACTGCCAACCAACAGATTGGAGATTCAAGTCCAGCCAGAAACACCTCAGAAGAAAGGCGATCTAGTTTTGGAAAGTCAGCTATTGAAAATCCTATGAGGTATAGTGCTATTCTGACATAATGGGGTTGTTCTAAGCCAGAATTGACTTTGCCATAGTTGTATTGGTTTGTTCGCTTGCTTGTTTGCTTGCTTTACTGGATCTAACAGCTCTCAATGTGTGTCAGTAGTGTAGACATTTCATTCTGAGCTTAAATTCTAGGTGTGTTTTTCTACTTTCCCCCCAAGACATGAGACTTATAGTGCTAACAGCACAGGGTTTGTGACATGGTAACTCTTAAGTGAAAGTTTGCTGAATCAGCCATGATTCATTTCCCTAGCCTTCTTGGTGCAGACAGTCTCCCTAGCATGGTGATAATGACAGAATCAGACATTCTTGGGATTGTGAGACATTCTGATGGACATAATCATCCATGTCATAAAGATATGCCTATTAAGGTGAATCCTAAAGCATCCAGTGCTGCTAGATGCATTCACAGAAATGGAGCAAGATGAAGCTGGAGTGGAACTTCAATATCACCAGTTCACCTCTCTTCTTTACAAATGAGTCACAGAGATACAAAACTTCAATATCTGGATGAAGTCATTCAGTACGCACAGTGACTTTTTGACTCAATACCTAGTTCCCTAGCTGGTCTCCTGAATGACATACTAGAAATGGTGATAAAGACACATACTCTCAGAATATCACTGCTGGGCACCCACTGTGAGTCCTGCAGGGTACACAGCTTTCCTCTCACTCAAAGTCATCAGTCATGTCTTCAAATGTTTCTTCCTGGTTGGAGAAGTGAGGCAGGCTTGCTTCTAGATTAAGCATGGCAACAATCCCAGAGGAGTTGTAAGGCATCAGTGAGGCCTAGAGTGATAGAGCTGGGACCTATTGGAAGGAGGATAAAGGGAAAGTTATAGGAAGGAGCCTTGGTGGTGTAGTGATTAGGAGTTTGGGCTCCTAATAGCCAAGTCAACAGTTCAAAACCACTAGCCACTTTTTGGAAGAAGGATGAGGCTTTTACTCCTGAAAAGTCTGAGTGGCATAGGGGTGAGGTGTAGGGCTGCTAACCTCCATGTTAGCAGTCTGAAACCATCTACCACTCTGAAGGAGAACGATGAGGCTTTCTGCACTTATAAAGGGGTACAGGTTTCAGAAACCCAGAGCAACAGGTCTGCCATGCCCTATAGGGTACCCATGAATCAGAATTGACTCAGTATTTTTTATTCTTCTCGTAAAAAACTACGATCTTGAAAGCCCACAATAGTAGCTCTCCCCTGTCTAGAGGGCCTCCAGGAGTGGGGATGGACGTGAAGGCAGTGCGTTTTGAGTGAGTGAGCACCCAGGAGTGAGAATCATTTCAAATATTGTTTTCAAAATTGGTGGAGGAATTAGAAGCAGTGTACGATAGAATTAGAGATGGAGATGCAGATGGAGGCGGAAATGGAGATGTCACTCCCTGTCATAGAGTCCCTGCTCACTCATGGCTCCCACCTGTGAGTTTCCAATTGATAGTTCTTACTTCCCAAGTGGCTCTATGTAGGTGTAAGCCATTGATCTTTTGGCAAGCAGCCCATTGCTTGACCCTTGGCATCACCCTGAGACTCCGACCTCATACTTGATAACCACTTATTCCGGGTCAGGCATGGAATCCTCACAGCAATCTTCTATGCTAGATTGCCATTATTTTTCCATCAGAGAAAAGAGAGAACGGAGTTATGAAGAACTGGCTATAGATCCATCAATCTCCCCCCATCTGTAATTTCCATGCATAGATGTTGGGACTCCTACAGAAGAAATATTACGTCTACCATGAACACTCATACAATATTCCAGGGCCCCCCCCCAACTGGAAGGATTTACCAGGTGCACGAAGATATGGATGGAAGTTAGAATTACTTGAATCTCTCTAATGTCATATATGTGAGAGGTCTTTGTCTGTGGTCACCAGAAAGTCCAAAGGCTTAAATCTGTTACTGTGCAGACATGTCCTCTGCTTCTCTGATGGAGAACATATTTTGAACTAATTACAACAAATGGATTTGGCTCTCCTTGCTTCATACAGTATCCAGGGCCTGCATTGTCATTGCATTAGAAGATCTGGCAAACACAGGGAAATGCACAGGGCAGTCTCTGTTCCTGCAGCGAAGCTCCTGGTACAGATTTGAAGAGGAAAGGGCAGGACTGGGCTCTAGCCCTCCATGATGTTAGCTGGCCATTGCAGGTACAGTAGTAGAGCGGTGTTTCTCAACCTTAAATGTATAAATGTATTTGATAATTGCCTGACAATCTTATCACAAGGCAGATTCAGGATCTAAGGTGAGACCAACGACGCTGCATTTCTAATGAACTCTGAGGAGATGCTGACACGGCAGGTCTGGGGACGGTACTTGATGCAGCAATACCTTAGTGCCTGTCTTGCGGGACAGCCTATTAATCTCCCCTTGTCTCAGCTACTCACCCTCATTCCTGAGTGCACACAGGAGAGACTTTTCAGAAATATCAGAGGCAGGTTTCATTCCAGGCATTCTGTTTTCTTTCTGGGGAGTAGTAGGATAAAACAACAATCACATGTTGACAGCAATTGCATGGTTTATTTTCCTACTCAATATTTAGTCCTTCAAACATTATGTACTTTTAAAATACACATTCATCTCTGGCATTCAATTGTGGTTGATAAACGGGTAAAATATAAAATGCAGATGTTAAGTGCATACACCGTAGCATAGTCAACATTAAAGCCATTGTGTCATGGATAATTGCCATATTGATTTAAGTAAGCCTGTTTAATGAAATGGAATTTATTCACTTATACACATTTTTCTCAAATATACTTATAATACAGAGTTTTTGTTTTCTCATTGCTCATGTTTTTTGCCATATTCAGAAGCAGTCATAGTAACAACTGAAGTGGCTTGTTGGGCCTGCCCTGCACTCACCCACTATAGATGTTTTGTCTCAGAGGTCCTCTGTAGTCTCTGAGCACCAAAGGAAATGTTCTAACGTTAGGACATGGACTAAAATTAGCATACTGGACTTTTTTTCTGTCTAGAAGGGCAAACACATCTGTTTCCAAGACAACAAAAGAACATCCACTCTTCAGAGAAAAGGTTGATATCAAATTATCCATGGGAAAGCGAGCATGTGGCTGCTAGCATTGTATCTGTGAACTGGTTGAGTTCCAAATATTTTTCATTGCTGGTAGCTTTGATCATCCAGAGGAGAAAGAAAAGCAAAAAACAACCAAAGGATGTGATCCGTGGGTTTCCATTTGAAGTGTCTTTGAGGGCAGAGTCAGGTCACGGGTACCAAGCACCTTCCCTCTCCCCATCTTCCTTCATGTCTTTGGTGACAGTGACTCCACTGACTATTCCATCACCAACTCTAGGAACTCTCTCTTCACCTAAAAGCACCAACGTAAACATATGCTGCCATGCGCGTGCTGCAAAACAGCTCGTTGTTAGTTGCCACGGAGTCTGCTCCGCCTCCTGGAGAGTGAAATGTGGCCTCATCTGGACCCATCTTCCTGATCATGGTATGTTTGCGACTGTGGCTGGGGCGCTGTGTCCATGATCTCAGGGAGGCGGACTTCCATGTTTATTGGCCTTCTACTTCATGGAAATGTAAATCCTTTCAGAATTGCTGATTATCCTGCCCGCTCTTTGTCATCCTTAACACTTCAATGAACTCGCTTGGGGATTGGCTCAGAGGAGCTGGGGGAATGGATACGGAGTGTGCACCGGGCATTGTGAAAGATGATGGTCCAGGTCCCAGACATAAGAATTGACCCAACAAATTGGAAATAGCACTTTTTTCTAATATGGGGAAAAATTGTTCCTGAAGAAGAAACATTCGTGGACCATTTAGGGAAAAGAGAAAGCTCCTGATGGTCTTTTCGGGATATGTAAAGTAAGAAAGGAGAAAATGAAGTGGCGAGAGTTAAACTAGACGTGTCTATGGTCTTGAGTCACTGTATTTCAGCCTCCGTCCTTTAGGCTGACTATATACTGATCCACAGTCATGCATTGGGACGATACCATTTATGTCAGGACTTGATGATAAAAGCAGCCAGGGAGTTAAGCTTCACGGATAGGTGCAAAATGAAATGACTGCCTCTGTATATAGCACTACACTCATGTATTCACGAAGCAAACGTGACTCTTTGGGCTAAACATGCCACTAGCTGGAAACTGTATCGCTACCAACCATCTTCCCCAAGAGAAAGATGCGTGTGGTAAGCCAATTTCCAGGTTGAAAAAGAATTTTGGAGACTTACAACGATTGTCATTTAGGCTTCATCCCGACTTTACATGTGACAACAAACAGCCAAGTAGCATGGATGGGGGGGGGGGGGGCAGTGCAGCAAATCTCCAGCTGATGTTTTTTGTTTGCTTTTGCCTTCATCCCTACTGATTCAATGACAGGGATGATTTTGTATAGAAAAGACAAGGAAATCTAGTTTGATGTGTCATCTAAACTCTAATAGTGTAATTGTGATTTTCCTAGGAGAGCAATATTTTGGTTATAAAGTATATTTTACAACATAGTGATTTTAGCTACCAAGATATACACCTTTTGAAGTAGGCCCTATTAAAACAATGTAATACTATGTCAACAAGTACCAAAGCATACATAAAAACAGAATTGTGCTGTTTGTTTTCAAGCAGTGAGCCTGTTCTGTTGGATTCCATCAAGTGCTATTGAAACTCCCTTTGAATTAACAGGATTATGTGGTTGGTACTGAATTCGTTGAAGATTTTGAGTCCTTGGGCTGACAGATTGGATGCCTGATAAGACATGGGATGTACACTCACTATTATGGAATATATTGTGGGTGTTCAAATGTGCATGTCCATATATATGCATTTCCATCTTTGACACAGAGACATGTACAGTTTTAGTAATAAAATATAGACATAAAGAAGAGGAAAAAATAAGAACACATTTATTACTAACTAAACCCATGCATTTTGAATATTTCAAATTCTACTGAATGGAATTTTCTCCCTGAATCATAGTTCATACTAAATATTTGTGGACAAAAGAAATCGGCTCTGACAAGCCTCACTAGAGCAAATTGGACCCAAATATTATTATAAATACCCAAAATATACAAGTAGTTACATAGCACAGCTCAAAACAAAGTAATTGAATAGAGATTTAATAGCCAACCCAAAAGAGAGACATAGGGTCAGATGATCCTTTTCCACACACTAACATGCTCACATCTTGGGGATTTTGGGGGTGTAAAATCCAAAGAAAATCAGAATAAGAATATAAGATTACCTGATGATATTACACACACATACACACACACACATGTGTGTCTTCCTGAGAGAACTTATCCACAGCTATTCACCGATCACAAAAAAATGTGTAAGCATCTTTTGATTGGAATAAACCTGTGTTTGTATGAGCTGAAACCCCAGAAGCAATACTTTTTTACTTACCCTCATATTTATTGTGGATATATACGTGTGTGTTAGGCTTGGTGTGGCAGTCATGTACTCTGGTGCCAATTTGACTAAGAGTATAGGTGGAGTCTAGCCTGGAGATAGACAATGAGATCTCTGTGTGGGCATGTCTTTCTCTGAAAATTTTGAGAAATCTCTCAATATTTCCCTCATGGAGATGAGAGACCAGAGACTCAGTTTCTTGAAGATAAACTACTGACAAGATGAGATGACAGCATGCTGATAGATCCTGATTCCTGGAGATTGGAGGAGAAGCCACATGGACTTACCCTGATAGAATCAAACCTCTGGAGCCAGAGAAGCCAAATGGAGACTCCTGCCAGTGCTGAGATGCTTCTATTGCCAATGGATACTGCTGATGGTCCCTGAGCCCTGAAACAAGGAGCCATGGGGAGACCCCTGCCAGCTCCCGGGTGCTTCTGGATACACTGGATACACAAGGTTCTCCATCCACTGTCCTATGATTGTCCTGGTGTCATTTCATGTGCTTCATGAGTCGGAAGGAGACTTTATAGATTGGTATTGGACATATGGGCTAATATCAGATTTATGACCTTGGACTGGACTGGGATGGGATGCTTTCTCAATGTTCCATTCCTCTCGTATATAGATCTTCCCCTTGTATCCATATGCATGTTTATGAATTTGTTTCTCTAGTCTACCCAGACTAACACACTGGGTCATCTAGAAAAACAAAACACTTACATGTATCAGAGCATTACAACATGAAGGAATCTTATATCAAGAAGGTAGGCCAGCTCTATTCAACTCTAATCCATGGGTTTAATGCTGGGGGATCACTCTTCAGACTCATGTCACTGCAGAGCAGCGAGATGGAAAGTTGAATTTGGAGGCAGAAAGATCAAACATCAGTGGGTAGAGTTGCTTGAGTGCAGTCAGTGAGCACCGACTGCTCTCAATGTTGGATGAACTCAGGGCCACTCCGAAGGTAGGCACAGTCTCCCAGCAAGCAGAAAGGTGAAGAATCAGACAGGCAGCATAGGGTTCCCCAGTGTCTCTCTTAGAAAAAGGCTACACCTCCCCGGAGGCATCATCAGGCTGTGGCCTCCACCCCCACAGTTTGGACTCCATTCCATATACAAGTGCAAGTTGACATAAAACCTAACTTCCACGGACCACCCCTTGTCAACTTGACACTGGTTGGCACACAGTTCTTTAACCATATATAATCTTGACAGAGAGGTGGTAAATCATTTTTACACCAAGTAGAATAAAACTAAAATGTGTGTAGCTGAAAATGTACTAACATCATTTGAAACTTATACTTGATAAGCGAACAGAACAATATTCTATGCCTAACAACTTCAGTTTTGTGAACACCTACACTTTAATTCTACAATCCTATCCATATCTTCTCCCATTTAGCCTAGTGCATGAACCAACAACTTCAAGCCTATGTCTCTACCACCACCCCCAATTTGGGGTATCTAAGTTCTAAACTGCGCATTGCTGCCAACCCAGTGCTCTGAGGAGACAAACATGTTCTTTGATGTGAAGAATCTTCCTCCAGTTGGAACCTTGTGCTTATATCCATAAGCAATGTCAAATCTAGAGTAGGTCATTCATTAAGTCAACAAGCATTGTGCTCCAGCTCACATGTCACACATCTTCCACTTCATCCCATCTGGATCTGATCAACTCTGATCATTCCAAGTCAGGTCAATGGGTACCATTTCACACTACTCCCCTGACTGCAGACCACTGGAATGATAGAAATGAGCAGTTTGGAATACAAGTGAGGGGGGGAGGGGGGCTTCAAAAACTTTGCAAAAAAATCTTTGCAAAAATTCATTATCTTTTCATACAAAATTTTTGAAACCCTTTCATATATACATCTATCTCATTTTTACTGGCCTTTGAAGTCATGACTATAAAGAACTCATTTGGAATGTGAATAAAATGTCATTTCTGTAACTCTGTGTGGCTGTTTTCATAGAATAAAGAGGGGAGAGGATATTGAAGGGTTTTAGTTTAAAGAATTGGCTACAAGGCTTTATGTGTCACTTAAACAGAAGCATTGAGCCAGATAGACAGATGGAAGAGACACAGCTCTGAAATGGATCTGTGGGGCAAAATGTACTAAAAATAAATTCCTGACACAGATGTCACTGAGTCATTCAAAGATGAACTGCAAAAGCCGTTGGAACATTATCAGCTGACAGGAAAACAACTATCCAACACCTATCAAAGTGGCTTGTACAGGAAGGGACTTCCCTCAGAGGCCAGCACAAAACTAGATGGGAAGTGTGGGGAGGGGAGGGGGAAGGCCCATAAATGAAAAGAGGTACAATTCTCTCTTGTGCAAATGCTGGCAGTGTCAACAGATGGCAGTTCACTTTAAGAGAAGAAAAATGGCTGCAACTCTTCCAAGATAGCACTATGAAGTATCTACTGTATGCAGTTCTCATCATGAACGAATGCCTCCAACTCCATTCGCAGCAGCCAGCTTCAGAGTCGTAGCTAAAGATGGGCTACATGAAAAAACACAGACTAGACTCAAAGTGTTTCATGTAAACCTAACTCTTTACCATCCTGAGGTAATACAATCAAGATTGATCATTGGATTATTGACCCCTGGTGTCCTCTTCACCACCAGCAGCACCACAACAGATAACACTTACTGGCATCATCATATTTCATCCTCCCAGCAATCGTGGCAAGAAGGTACTTGTATTAGGTTAACTACATAGCCTAAGGTAACAGGCTTGAAGCCTTCAGTTGAGTTAAGTCCAGAGTTCCAGAGGAGACTAGGTTTGCCTCACTTTAGAGACCTAGCCCATAGCTGCTCAGCTCTACTACTTGTTCAGTATGTCCATATACCAGCCCATAAATGAAGCTGCAATTAACCCCGGAGAGGGCCTGCTGATACTCAAATCCTAGAGACATTTCTAAGAAATCATTATGGCAACACAATAACTCATAGCCAAGTGACATTTCTTAATTCAGATGTAAAGATATCCTGCTTAGCACATAAGTGGAATGCAGTATAAATTCACACACATGCATACACTGAGCGCACAGCTGACTCCAGACTTAGTGTTAGGTGCTAATCCCTAGGTTTGTAACTCAAGTTGCCATACATGTATATGTGGTTCCCAGGACAAGAAGCTTCAGTTTCAAAACAGATTGGAATGTGGACCGAACAGTTATTTTAGTAACTGTGATACAGGTGGGGAAAATGAAGCTGAAAGGCATGAGTTCACCAAGACCAGAGGACCCTCCCAGTGCCATATAAGTTCAGGGTGCTGTTTCTCAATCTCTATTGCACTGCAAGCTTTTTCAGATCTTACTTCCCACTTGGGAGCTATAAAAGGACACGCATATATGCTGATGTGTTATGAGGAGGAATTTGAAATTGATGTGAATGCTGATCATACTATTTCATTGACTGATAACAAGTGTCAATGTTTGCATCTGTTGTTTACTGATTACTAGTGAATGTGTTCCTAATGGTCTATGTTCTGCTTTGTGCTTGTCGGTCTTATTATTTATTTTTAGAAAAAGTTATATTTTAATGATGTAACTGGGGAGAATTTCAATTTTTCCCTGACTGTAGCCTACATTTATTCATTAATTCATCAAAAAATTACTGAACTTCAATTAGTAGGGACACAAAGATAAAATTAAGACAGAGCAGAGAGCTTCTACAAGTGGAAAGTAGTCTCTTGGACTCCTGAACTACTCTTTCAATGTCTTAATACCAGTATGAACCCACCCTTGCATTGTAAAGCGGCTGCAATGTATGTTTAGGGTTGGCCTGACTCAATTTTCAATCCTGGTTTATCTTCAGTGGATCATCCACTAGGTCAGATTTCTTAATTGATTACTGTTATCTAAAAATACACCTGTGTCCATGAGGAGATTTTTGTGCCCTTGGTCATGGTCACCTCAGCCAATATGTACCTTCCACGTCTTATATGTTCTCTTATTTTCTAAGACAGACGGGAGCCCTGGTGACATAGTGAGTTAGTTATGCCTCGGACTGCTAACCACCAGGTCTACAATTGGTGACCTCTAGCTGTCCCTTGGGAGAAATATAAGGCTTTCTACTCCTGTAAAGAGTTACAGTCTCAGAAACCCACAGAGGCAGTACGGGGTCCTATAGGATCACTGTGAGCCAATGGCAGTGAATTTGGCTTGATTTGACAGAGATACCTTCCATTGTTGCAGCTTAGCATTTCTTGCCTTACTATCTAGTCCCAAGAAAACCCTCCTTTACATACATGTGAAGGGCTACAGTGTCAAAGCACTCATTGAAACCCCTCTAATAGAATGTCTTATCAGCACTGAAGACATAACTATCTCATAAGAGGGTCTCCATTAGTGTTTGGATAAGTGAATGGATAAATTACCGTAACCTGAGATATCATTGACCTCTACCCCAACACAAACCCTTCATGAAACAAGGATGAGAAGTCAATCTTTTCCATCACTGTGTTCAGAAAATGATCCTGTAAATTCTAGTAGTATTTCCAAAGATCGTATCTTAGACATTTTAATATTTATAGATGAACAAGCTATTTCTAAACATTAGTTCTTTTTAGCTAGGGCAAATCATATGTAGATATTTACTAACATATTTATTGATGACTATTATTGCTCTCTATTTTCCCCTTTCAAGATGTGAATGCTCTTTCAACTTACTCCTTAAAGAAGGCCTGTTTCAAGCACATGCTCTGTAGTTACCTCATTACCTTGCTTGTGTTTTTTGGCATTGGTCAAATTGATATGAAGAAATAAGAGAAATAAATTCATCCTAGACAAATATAAACTTAAGGAGAAAAAGAATGACACTCAAGAACAAGAAGAAAAAATATATATTGGTAGGAAATAAGCTTGAATATTATGTTTTGAACAATATGTTCTCAGACTTCAGAAATGGGAAGGACCAGTAAAGGTTTCATGGAAATCTGCACTTAAATGGGCTTTGGATCACCCTTCTTACCCAAGAACTATTTCTTATAAGTCAACCACCTGGGCTTGGGGATTTGTCTTCAGGTGTTCCATAGAGAAACAAAACAAAATGAAACTTACATGGGTACATACATAGAGACATTTACATCAACAAAATGATTGGCACAGTTTTATAAGAGGGCAAGTTCCAAGTGCACAGGTCAGATAGTACACTGGTGGTTTGCCCCGATTTATGTTGCTGTGGAAACTGATCAACAGGAAGAGGAAATTTTCTTTAAATTGATTGAATAAGGGCTAGGATCTGAGTATAAGAGCTGAAACTCACCCTAATCTCCTTACAACTGATTGACTTCTCAGAGCAGATCCCCTTATGGAAGTGATTACATTGTGTTAGATAACATCATCAAAGAATGCTAGATCTTAATAGCCAAACCACTGAGAATCTACAAAACAGCAATGATCATAGGCCTCTTTGAACTGCTTTCTTTGTTTCCAGCCTTCTTTCTGAGTCACTATCTTGGCTTATATATTTAAGCTCCTACTAGAACTGTTGGAACTAGATACATTGGGACAAACCTATGGAGCCAAGAGGGTATCACCAGGGCACTGCTGTTTCACCAAGTAAATTATCTGAGCTGCAGTGACCCCTGATTTTAAAAGTGAGATGAGTAGAAATGTATTTCATGAAATAATGAAGTTCTGTAGAAATGGACAGGATGATTATTATTCTTATCCACCATGCTGCGCTCTCTGTTCTGTCTTTTCCCATTTTTGAAGAGTTCCACACATTAGTAAGGTCATCTTGTCCCCCAAACTTCCCTCAACTATGCACTTTTTAACAGCAACAACAAGAAAAGCCCACAACCAAGTCCTTTGCCATAAAGTCTGACTCACAAAGGCCCTTGAGGGTAGAATTGCTCCAAAGGCTTTTCCAGTCTACAAAGCTTTACAGAAACAGACTGCCGCATCCTTTTCCTGTGGAGCAGCTCTTTAAGTTCAAACCTCAACCTCTCAGTTAGCCGGCAAGTGCATAACCACTGTGACTTCAGGACCATTATGGGGCTTGGTTGCAACACTAGGAACAAGAAGCGTTTGTCACTATCTACAGTGTGTCTCAACTTCATGCTCAGTGTTGTCTGGCACTGCTGCACTGTGTCCACTCCTCACTTGCTTGTGCTTCACGCCACTATACCTTTCTCTGCCCTTAACAATGGTCTGCTGAAATCTGAGTAGTTTCCTAATTTCCCAAGTTGGCAGTGATATCATTGAATGTTAATATTCATAGCCTTATTTTCAGAATCATTTATTACCACTCATCATATATTGTCCTACACTGGAAATTATAACTCCTGGTGGTTAGGGAATATTTCTTATACTTGTCATGCAGTGCATTGCACATGGAAAGTTCCCAATTGGCACTAAGTGAATGAATGCTTCAGTGATATGGAAAGATAGAAGAGACGTACAGAATCCATTGTTTCCACTCCAAATTGTCCGTGCTTGCAAATTCACAGAGGACTAGTGAGTTAAGAGTTAAGAAAAGTTCCACTAAGCACTACAGCTGTTTGTGAAAGAGCTCAAGGACATTATGAGGTTAGCAGGACCAGGACTTTGAAGTCCATGCTGCACTCTGGAATTCCCCTAGTTCCCCTCTACTCCTCTACCATTCTACTGCCCGTTTTCTTCAAAAACTTCCTCAGAAACTTCACCCCTCACTCTCACCCCTCTCCAGGAAGTGTCATAGAGCAAAATGAAACTGTGAAATAAAGTAACTATATAATGTGGAGAAGTGTTTAACCTTATATAAGCAGATCTTATTGCTGGGCATTCTTTTTTTTTTTTTTTTTTTACACAACACATTAAAAATCACTTTATAGGGGACTCATAGAACTCTTTTTTTTCTATTGATTTTATTGGGGCCTATTAAAGCTCTTATAGCATTCAATACATCATTTATATCAAACATATTTGTACATATATTGCCACATTCATTTCCAAATATTTTCCCCATGAGCCCTTGTTATAAGCTCCTCTTTCCCATCCCCTCCCCCCCTTTTTTAAAATGAATCATTTTATTGGGGGCTCATACAACTCCCATCACAATCCATACAAACATTAATTGTATGCAGGCCACATTTCACACTTATTGCCATCATTACTCTCAAAACATCCTCACTCCCTCCAGGCCCCGAGTATCAGCTCCCTATATTACCCTTCCCCCCCTTCCTCTTGAACCCTTAGTAATTTACAAATTGTTATTATTTTCATACTGTACACTGTCCAATGTGTCCCAAGACTCACTTTCAGGGATCTACACATAACCTCCTCTCTGGGAGATGGACAACAGCTGGGCATTCTTTAACACACTCCAAGGATAGCTTGTGTTTCAATGACACTCACCGTTATCCAGTAAGACTTAACAATGGTACATGTTGTTGTGTCTAGCACCTCTCAGAAGAAATCAAGACCTAAGTGAAGATTCCAGGACTGGCTAGGTGCTGGAACTGACTAGTTGGTATATCTTTTCTTGAAGGCCAAAGTCATATTTGTGTCTCTGATTTGTCTCAGAGTTGGAAGATGTACACTCACTCACTCATAAGGCTATTCCCTATCAGTGAGTGGGAGGAATTCTCAGTCCAGTTGCAATAAAACCGGGTTTCAATCAAATCATAGTTCAGCAGCAATGAAAAGGATTGCAATAGTGAAACATACACGAGGCTGCTACTCCTTGTTCATCGAGCTTGCCTTACCAAGGACTTAAGAGCACTGTAGACTGACTCCCTCTGCATCCTCTTTGCTCCTTGGCTAGGAAACAGTGTGATAAAAATTCTTCTGTCTCCTTCACATATAGACATGTCTGTACACCTGGCATAATATAATTGAGGGAAGATCAGTTTCCAAAGAAAATGCAAGATAATGAGAAATTTTTTGGTTAAATCAAGGCTGAATCACTCTTTACATAGAGAAACTTCAAATAAAGCTGTAACCTGAAGCTATTCGCATGTAAGCATGCTAAATGTGTGTAGGAATCTGCACAGAAAAAGAAATTTGACTCTGCAGGAAATAATAGAGACTCTTCAAATAGGCAATGAAAATAAAACTCACAAAAAGCAGCGAAAATAGACTCCTGGTGCTCATTCCCTCTACCCACGTACTCTTCCGAAGGCCACAGAAAACGCTGGTGGCTGCACAACAAGTCCTGAGGAGAATAGAATGCACACGACTAGCCTCTTCACGTTGTGAACGCTCATTTGATTGGCACGCTCCTTTCTGCCCATGTCAGACCTAATGCTTCTCCTGGACCCACTTCAAAGACCCAGCACTCTCCAAAGCCTTTCTTAGCCGGTGCCCAACAATAATCTTTACTCTATTAGTGATTGAACAAGGTGCTCTTCAAAATAAACATTTATGTGGACGGCTCATGTGTTATACACCTTGTCTGTCTAATAGAATTACATAGTTCTTGATGATACAAACTAGATCTTATATGAGCTTTTGTATGCTACATAATAAGCAGCTACACAGAAGGCATGTGTCAAATGTTTGCATAAATGAATGGGAAGCTAATCAAGGATTAAACATCCTGCCACCATCCATTCCACATTCTATGCAAGAGCTCATTCATATAATCAACAAATATTTAATGAAACTGATTCCCCGAGGACAAAGACAACATGTTCAGTAAAGTAGAGAGCTAGTGAAGGTGAGGGAAGCCCCTGTAGGTGGTTTGACATAATAGCTGCAACAGTACAGTCGATGTGTTGATGCTCCTGAAGATGGTGCAGTCCCAGGCAATGTTTCCTCCTGTTATTATGGTCACCATTGTTCCAGGCACTGTGTAGGGCTTTGGGAATTCATGCTGGTCAATGCAAAGAGAGTACCTACATTTGAGCTTTTCTAGTAATTAGAAATCTTATCTCCCCTTCGATTGTGAATCTTCTACCTAGCACAAGATTAGTATTGTCTCATCTATGGTGAGAAAGAAAGAAGGATGATAATACCCTTCCAACAACAAATTATAAGGCTTTTTTTCTTTTAGTTGAATTATATGGAGCTGGATCACAGTTTGCAGAAAACTGTTCAGTCAATTTTGTGATTTATGACAGATATTTGCCCTTTTCACTATGCTTCCCCTGATCCATGACCAAGGAAAAGGAAGTGGATTGACCGGTAGGATTGCTACCACCCTGCAATCCAACATGGCTACTCATTCAAATGTCTTGGGTGGCCCTCTTTACAAAGATTCTGTTTAATTGGCCGGTTTGGGTATTGGGCCAAATAATTTTTTTTTAATTTTATTGGGGGCTCTTACAGCTACTACAACATTCAGTACATCATTTGTATCAAGCACATTTGCACACATATTTCCACATACATTTCCCAACATTTTCCACTTGAACCCTTGGTACAAGTTCCTCTTTAAAAAAAAAAAAACTCCCCCCCCTTTTTAATGAATCATTTTATTGGGGGGCCCATACAACTCCCATCACAATCCCTAACAACATCAGTTGTCTGCAGGCCACTTTTACACACCCATTGCCATCATCACTCTCAAAACATTCTCCCTCCCTCCAGGCCCCCATTATCAGCTCCCTATATTACCCTTCTTCCCCCATTCCCCTTGAACCCTTAGTAATTTACAAATTATTTTTTCATCCTGTACACTGTACAATGTGTCCCAACACTCACTTCCCTGTTAAGTGTGTCCCAACACTCACTTCCCTGTTGTCCCTGCCCCATAGAGGAGGCTACGTGTAGATCCCTGAAGTCGGTTCTCCCTTTCTATTCCTTCATCCCTCCACCCTCCTGGTATTACCACTCCTTTTACTAGTCTTGATGGATCATCTATCCTAAGTTTCCCATGTTTCCAACTTCACTGTACATCTCCTGGTCTAGCTGGATTTATGTGGTAGAATTGGGGTCATGATAGTGGGTGGGAGGCAGCATGGGGACTAGAGGAAGGTTGCATATTTCATAGCTCCTACCCTGTATCTTAACTGACTCATCTCCTCCTTGAAACCCCTCTGCAAAAGGATGTCACCTCACCTATTAATGGGCTTTGGGTCCCCAACCTATACTCCCCCTCATTAATAATAATATAATTTTAGCTCATTGATGCCTGATACCAGATCCCTTCACCACCTCATGATCACACAGGCTGGTGTGCTTCGTCCAATTGGGTTTTATTGCTTCTGAGCTGAATGGCTGCTTGTTTACTCAAGCCTTTAAGTCCCCAGACGCTCCATCTTTTGGTAACCGGGCACCATCAGCTTTCTTCACCACATTTGCATATGCACACATTTGTCTTCAGTGATCATGTCGGAAAGGTGAGCAACTTGGAATGCCAATTTAATAGAACAAAGTGTTCTTGAACCGAGGAGATACTTGAGTGGAGGTTCAATGCCCATCTGTTCTCCTACTACTAACCCTATAAGTATGCACATTAATCTCTTTCCCCATTCTCACTTATAAATATATGCCCCTATGCACATACCTGTATTTGAACCTCTATAAATGTTCATTATCCCCCAGTTCCTTCCTCTATTTCCATTTGCTTTCCTCTTGTCCCACTATCATGCTCACTCTCCATTTGGGTTTCAGTATTTTTTCTTTGTTACATTAGTCTGAATCAATCCCTATTGGCCTTCTCTCACCCACCTTGTCCCTGCATTTGTATCAATTGTTGTTCCCTTTTTCCTGGGCTGGTCGACATCACCACCTTTCCCCCTCCTCCCCCTCTTCAATATCCTCTACCCTGGAGTCATCAGACTTGTCATTTTCACCTCCAACCTCTTTGCCCAGTCTATCTTGTCTAGATAGACCTGTAGAGGTAGCAATATGTACAAGAAAGGACTCCTAAAATGGAGCAACTTAAGCAAATAAAACAGTGATAACAACAGCAAGAAACCCCCTCAATGTACTATACAATATGTAACAGAATAATAAAAATAATAGCAATATAAGAACCTGTATAAAGTTCAAGATCTGTAGTTGACCTCCTAGAGTGACCCCTGGTTGAGTTGAATGGGGTGCCAATAGCCTGGCCCCAAAGTATTTTCTTGTCAATCCATCTGTGACTCTACGCTCTGTTGCACACTCTTAGTGCTTTGCATTGGTGTGGTTGTGTCCAATAGGGTATAATCTTGACCCCGGTTCTTCCTGGCCCCAATAGGTCTTGGGTCTACAAGGGTAGCTGTATTTCTTAATGGGGCTGGCCATGTAGTCCTCTTTGTGCAGTAGCTATTCTGAGTGGGATTATTGCCCTGAAGGCTCGGTGGGCCAGGATGCACGTCATTCTTCTTCCTCCCCTTTCATTTGTTCTCATGTGCTCTAGTCAGGCTTATCTCACTCCCCAAGCTTCAGCTTCAGTGCTGGCCTCCAAGGCAACTTCCTCTGGTAGAGAGGTGACTGCCCCTATAGTTGGGGTTGTGTTCTCAGGTCTCTCCACTGGTTCTCCACTCCATGCTGTCATGCTGCATTCACATCCTGGGTCTCCAGGTTTAAGTTTGGTCCCTCTTTCCATGTGGAGATATAAACAATACCCTCCCCTTTGATGGTTTAGTGCCCCCTTCCCTTTCTGCACATCACCATCTGCCTCCCCCCCCTCTTTGATGGCTACCATATGTAGCCTTAGATTTGATCTGGCCCCTGCCATATTACCTGGGCCTTCTCCCAGGATTTTCTCTATAGACTAGTTTTTCCCAATGCCCCTCTCCAATTTTAAAATTATTAATATGCTTACCTCAGCGGATTCATATTGTACATGTCCTTTTGTGCTTGGCTAACTTCACTTAGCATAATTTCCTCCAGTTCTTCATGCGTTCATCACTGCTTTTCAGCGGTGCATAGTACTCCATTATATGTATGTACCACAGCTTTTTAATCCATTCATCAGCTGATGGGAATATGGACTGCTTTCAACTCCTTGCAATTGTGAACTGTGCTGTGATGAACATTGGAGCACAGATCTCTGGTCGGGGATTGTTGCTTGTCTTTTCTGGGTATATGCCCAGCAGGGGAATTGCTGGGTCGTATGGTAGTTCAATTTCCATCTGTTTTAGATATCTCCAACTTGATCTCCATAGTGGCTGTACATACCTGCAGGTCCACCAGCAGTGGATAAGCGACCCTATCTCCCCACAGCCTCTCCAGCATATGTTACTTTCTGACTTTTTGAATTGGGCTATCCTTGAGGGTGTTAGGTGGTATCTCATTGTTGTTTTGATTTGCATTTCTCTTATGGCTAATGATTGGGAGCATTTTCTCATATATATTTTGGCCTCTCTGATTTCTGCCTCTGTGAAGCTTCTGTTTAATTCCTTTGCCCATCTCCTCAGTGGGCAGTTAGTTTTGCTCTTTTTGGAAGCTATCAGGGTATTGTAGATTTTAGTAATAAGACCTTTATCTGATTGTCATTGCCAAAGATGTTTTCCCAGTCTGTTTGCTCTCTTATTACTCTTTTGGTGAATTCTTTCGATGTGCACAGGTGTTTAACCTTTAATATATCCCATTTGTCTATTTGAGCCTTCTCTGTGTTTGTGTCTTTCCCTATTTCTGGTAGCCTACGTAGTCCTTGTGCCAGTGTTCTCAGATTGTTCCCAATTCCCTCATTGATGGCCCTAATAGTTTGGGGTTTTACTTCAAGGTCTGTAATCCACCTTGAATTTATTCTAGTGCATGGAGGGAGGTAGGGGTCTTGCTTCATTTTTCTACAGGTAGATATCCATTTTTTCCAGCACCACTTGTTGAAAAGGGCATCTGTTTTCCATTTGATACTTTTGGGGCCCTTATCAAAGATAAGTTATCTGTATGCTTGTGTTTTTATTTCTGGATTTTCAGTTCTTTTCCATTGGTCTGAGTATCTGTCATTATGCCAATACCATGCTGTTTTGACCACTGTGGCTAGATAGTATGTGCGAAAGTCAGGTAGGGCAAGCCCTCCCACGATGTCCTTCTTGTCCTTCTACTAATTCTGGGCTTCTTCCCTCTCCATATGAAGATATTAGAAATCATTTTTTTCCATTTCCTTGGAGAAGGAGGATGGTACTTGTATCGGTATTGCATTAAACTTATATAGTGCCTTGGGTAGGACTGTCATCTTGACTACATTGAGTCTTCCGATCCATGAGCATGGGATATTTTTCCATTTCTTGAAGTCATTCTTGGTTTCTTGTAATAGTGTTCTATAATTTTCCACATATAGATCTTTTGTTCTTTTTGTCAGGTATATTCCTAGATATTTCAATTTATGCTTGGCTATTGTGAAGGGTACCTCTTTTTTTATCTCCTCTTCTGTGGTCTTATCTGATGTGTACAGCAGACCAATTGACTTCTGATTGTTGATCTTACATCCTGCCACTCTGCCATACTCCTCTATTGTTTCCAGTAACCCCTTTGTGGAGCTTTTGAGGTCTTCCATAATCATATCATCTGCAAATAATGATAATTTCACCTCTTCATTCCCCAGTCGTATACCTTCTATGTCTTTTCTTTGCCTTATGCTGTTAGCTAAAACCTCCAGTACAATATTGAACAATAGAGGGGACAATGGACATCCTTCTATTCCCATCTTCTTGAGTGTCTTAAACATGAATTGGTGTTGCATATTGTCAAATGCTTTTTCGGCATCTATGGATATGACCATATTATTCTTATATTTTTCCCGTCAATATGGTGAATGATACTAATTGTCTTTCCTATGTTGAACCACCCCTGCATTCCAGATATGAACCCCACTTGGTCAGGGTAAATTATTTGTTTTATATACTTTTGTATTCTATTGGCCAGTATTTTATTAAGGATATTTGCATCAATATCCATTAGGGATATTGGTCTATAATTCTCAATTCCTGTGGGATCCTTGCCTGGTTTGGGTATCAGTGTTATACTGGCTTCATAGAAGTAGTTTGGAAGTTTGCCATCTTTTTCTATGCTTTGGAAGAGGTTGGTGTCAATTCTTCTCTGAATGCTTGGTAGAATTCTCCTGTGTAGCCATCTGGTCCACGTGATTTCTTTGTTGGTAGTCCCTTGATAACCTTGTCTATTTCTTCTATTGTTATGGGTCTGTTAAGATTCTTGACGTCCATTGGAGACAATCTAGGAAGAGATTGCTTTTCCAAGAATTTGTCCATGTCTTCCAAGTTGTTGAGTTCATTGGAGTAAAGATCTTTGTAGTACTGAGTGACTATTCTTTTGATATCATTAAGATCAGTTGTTATATCCCCTCTTTCATCCCTTATTCTTGCTATTGCAATTTTCTGTCTCCTTTCTTTGGTTAAGTCTGCCAATGGTTTATCAATTTTGTTAATTCTTTCAAAGAACCAACTTTTAGCAGCATTAATTTTTCCATTGTTTTCTTATTTTCCCTCTCCTAAATCTCAGCCCCGATTTTTATTATTTCTTTTCTTTTGCTATTAGTGGGATTATTCTGCTGACTCTGCTCTAGTTGTTATAAATTCTGTGTCAACATATCAGTTATGAGACGCTCTTCCTTTTTCAGGTGTGCCTGTATTGCAATGAAACTTCCTCTTAAGACTGCCTTTGCTGTGTCCCATAAGTTTTGGTATGTCGTGCTTTTATCCTCATTGGTTTCTAGAAATTTTTTAATTTCCTCTCTGATCTGGGCCAGCATACATTCTTTTGGCAATAGAGAATTATTCATTTTCCAACTATTTTCCCTAGTTCTCCTTACCTTCCTTTTGTTGATTTCCAATCTTATGGCAAAGTGGTCTGAGAGTGAGTTCTGTATGATATCAATACGCTTAAATTTATGTAGATTCTCCTTATGTCCCAGTATGTGGTCTATCTTCGAAAAACTTCCAGGTGGGGCTGAGAAGAATGTGAAATGCTTCTTCTTTGGATGAAAGACCCTGTAGATATCTACCAAGTCAAACTGTCTAATTGTAGTATTTAGATCTCTTGCCTCCTTGTTGAGTTTCTTTCCCGGTGATCTGTTCTTCTCAGAGAGTGGTGTGTTGAAGTCACCCACTATAATTGTTGAGGCTGTAATTTATTTTTTCATCATATGAAGTGTCTGGTTGACATATTCTGCAGTTCTCTCATTCGGGGAATATATATTTAAGATGCTTATTGGATCATTGTCTACCCTTCCTTTAAGCATTATATAGTGTCCTTCTTTGTCTCTTATTATGGTTTGCACTTTGAGGTCAATTTTATCTGATATTAGGATTGTTACTCCAGCTTTTTTGGAATTGGCGTTTGCTTGGTATATTTTTCTCCAGCCTTTGATTCTCAATATATTTTTTCTGTGATCTTAAGATGTGTCTCCTGAAGGCAGCAGATTGAGGGGGTGTATTTTCTAAGCCAGTCTATTAATTTCTGTCTCTTAAGGCCTGAGTTCAATCCATTAATATTTAGGGTTCTTACATCTATCTGTGCACTCTGTGTTGTCATTTTATCACTCTTGGATTGGATGTTTTTCTATTTCCATAGGTTGTGTCAATATATGTTTGTGGTTCATTCTTGCCTTTCTTCCATCTGTGAGTCAGAGTTATCTTGGGGCCTGGTATTTCTTTGACTGTTTCTGGGTAGATTCATTCTGCATGTGTTAGGTCGTTGTTGTTCTTCTCCCAGTGGGTCGGTGAGAATGTTTTGTAGGGCTGGGTTCCTTTTGGCATAGTCTCTGAGATTTTCCTTGTCTGGAAAGACTCTTACTTCTCCATCAATTTTGATAGATAATTTAGCTGGATAGAGTATTCTTGGGTTTGCCTCATGTTCCTGCAATTTTCAGAATATGCTGCACCACTCTCTCCTCTTCTTCATAGTTTCCATTGATAGGTCCGATATTCTTATCTGTTTGCCTTTATATGTGATTGCCCTTTTTTCCCTAGCTGCTCTCATAATTTTCTCTTTTTCTTCATAATTGGATGGTTTAACAACTATAAACTCTTGGTGTTTTCTTCTTGGGGTTTAGTCTAGT